>JAOVYX010005765.1:0-68101 GCA_035668315.1 Drosera spatulata
ATGAGAGCAGCTGCAGCATTTCCAGCATTGTTTTCTTCGATGAAACTGATGGTGGAGTTGATCACCAGCAAGCACACAATACCAAGAAAATCTTGCCAATCTGGGGGCTTCCTGTCACCATTCGCCAGAGCAATAGCCATGATAGCAGCCATCTCCATGACCCATGAGAGGGGATTCCACATGAACCCGAGAAACTTGAGTATCTTGCTTTCCTGTTAAGAGTTCAACAGAAGAAAAAGAACAAAGACATGATCAGTTTTCTGAAATGAATATCCCACTAACGATCCAAAAGTTTACCACATTTGACAAAATGAAATTCAAAGTACCTTCTTCTCTTCAAGCTTGTTGAACCCAAAAATCTGGAGCCTGTTCTCTCCCTCAGTCGAGGTCAGCCCTTCTCGGCTACATTTCAGCTGCTCAAAGACTTCTTCGATCGGGATGTTCTCCTGTGAAAGCAAAATTACTTCCAAGGTCAGTACTCCAACATGTCAAAGCTATTGCTACACATCCTTGGTTCATTACTCACTGATTCCAAGGTGCCAAAACAATTTATAAACATAAAGGGCAGACACAAATTTGAGTTCAGGCAGCTAGATTTGTTAGTCCCAACTAGGCTAAAGCACCCCAGGTAGACTATATTGTTTAATCAGACCTGAGTCATGAGTCATCCATGTAAATCAGGCAACAAATATCATGACGAACCTATCGTAAACAAAGGAATGAGGCACACGCCGCACACCAATCACTCGAGTCATGAGTCCGATATAGACCATTTAGTTTGATCACTACAATATTCTGATCATCTTTTATGGCATTAATTTTTAACGTCTATTTTTTCTCAGTAACATCGAAAAAAAAGAAAACGATTTTAATTTTATCGAAAAAATTAGATAATTTCTTAAATAAAATTAAAGTCGTTTTCTGAAAAAACGATTTCTTCTTCAATATTATTGGGAAAAAAATGGACGTTAAATAAGTGCCCCCCATCTTTAACCCTAATTACCTCCAAGACTTGGCACCTTGCGTACAAAGATCATCATCGACTGTCTAAACATACGAAAATGTGGCTTTCTGTACGAAAATGTGGCTTTCTGTACGAAAATGAGGCATTCTGCCGTGAACCTTTGAAATTTTCTGCAACTATCCCATTTCGAACGCGACATGAACAAATATTGCTATGTTTTGATCCCAACATTAACGACTTTGATTATGTATCAATGGCTACATGGACCCAAGTTCTTTCTAAATTGTCAACTTCCAAAACATTTTGTATCCCTGGGACATGTTTGTAACTATGTGCCATAGGGGACCAAGAAAACCAGTTAGCGGGACAGCGGTGGCGAACAGCAAATAAGAATAGACAAACTGGAGACCATGGCGGAGCCAGATCTTCTGCTGTTTTGTTTTGACAACGTGTTGTTTTTCATCTGGGCCGTTGATTCATTTTCTGCAAATCCATTTTCTTGTTACACTAACGAATTTCAATGGCCAAGATGATGGACAGCAATTCTACCGTCACGACTCCACAGCAGACATCCGGCTCCATGGCACGAACAAGCTCAGGTAAGCTGTCTGTCCCCAGCGACCACGTCGAGGAGATACCCAAGCGTGACGGTCACGCGCATTGAATACATCTGTCCTAGTCACTCTTGGGCTTTGGGATTGCGTTTTTCCAACGCTCTTTCTTTTTCTTTTTCTTTATGTTTTTTATTTATAGAGTCCCAATGCGTGCAACCGACCTATGGTCGGCTGTTTTTTTCCAAGCATTGGTGTCACGCACCACTAGAGCAAACAATCAAACGCAAAATACATTTAGTCTTGGTAACTACTCCGTATTGTAGAGATTAAGTTCAAGTAACACTAGACAAGTATGGATTACCTAGTACTATTATCATGAGAATTGACCATCATGAAATCATACTCCATACTCGTATTTCAGATTGATTTATTTTTGGACGGACAACTGTTTCAAATTTTCTATTGAGTGAGTTTATCTTCAAACCTCATGTCAACACTCAACCGTCCATCAACTTAGAGTAAGTTCACTACTTAAGGACGTCTCGGTTACTTGTTTTAAGTCCTAAGAAATTCCGACCTGAAACACGAAGTGGTGTAAAAATACTGTCTATTAGTATGATTTAGGCTAGTATGTTGATACGTATATCATTCAGTATATTCAAGTGCTTCGATTCAAACTTCTGAACTTCGTGTTAACCTAGGCTAATGCTGAAATCTAACGCTGATAGCCTACCTTGGACCTAAAGTCTCCAGCAACCCCCTTTCTATTCGCAGTTCCCCTGTGACAGGGGAAACAGAAGAGGAAAAATCAACCTTAGAATCTGTTTCAATAACTTTGAGGGTGTCCGGAACAGCTCATGCGTATCTCAATTAATCTCTCGGACATTGACAAAACGCCCCCCAACCAGCATCGGATAAAGTTTTGATCGAAATCAACGGACGTGGTCAACCTGGATTTTGAGATTAGTGGGATTCGAACCCAAAACCTTCAAAAAAAAGATTGAGTCGAACACCACTAAATCAATATTTCAATAACTTTTAGTCTCCGTTACTTTAAACAATCAATTCAAACTTTTCTTTAATCCACAGACAATACAGTTTATTCTTCAAAGAAATGATCAAATAGTGCAAAAAAAATACTCCTTCCGTCCCATATAAAATAAGATTATTTATTAAATATGATCGTCCTACATAAACTGCAACGTTTTCATAATAGACAAGTTTTGGATGTCTAAAAATCTATATCATCCATACTTTATATCACATCAGTTTCATAATCATTTCTTTTATCTTTTTCTCCCACTCACAATTCCACTTACCTTTTACTCGTAAAACTAAGGATATTCAAATAAAATCACCCAAAATCAATAAATTTCTTAATAAATGTGTCAAGTCATTACATCATAATTCATTTGAAACGAAAAGAGTATTAAAACTTAAAAATAATTTTTAAAAAAATAGATGAGAGTACTGTAATAGTTTGTTAAGAATGTACAGTTTTGACATCAAACAATAAGTATTTGAACAGTATTATCTAAAGATCCTCTATCCATTTCACTGCATACTTTCCTTTTAATTATCAAAGAGTAACTGCTCCGCTTATCCAGGCTCAAATGATGCTCCATTTCATAACTCAAGACTAGGAAATTGAGGAGATGACCAACATGGACAGCTCTACCTTGTGTAGCCCTTTATTCCTAGCTATATTCCATATCGCTTGTCTTTTTCTGTTTAACTAGAATACACTTTCAACTATACAGTGGATGAATTATTTTCCATCTCAATCATACTACAATTGAACAAAAGCAGTGGCAATCATACAGAGAGCAGCCTCGTCCAAACCGCACAGTGCATAAATAATCCTCAAGTCTCGACTATATTGTCTTTATTATCCATGTGATGAACATAGATAATCAATCATCTTATATACCATTGCAAACAATTAAGAATCAGATGAACTTGAATATATCCACACCGAAATGTCATTATTGGACTTTAATTTATATTCCCCCGTCCCAAAATAAATAAAACATTACATTATTATTACGCTATTCAACATGTTTTTTGAAAAGTTTCGTTATTCGTTATAACGACATAAAAAAAATACGTTACTAATTCAAAAATAAAATACATAATTTAAAATATCATTAATATTTTACGATAATTTAACATAAAATGATATTTGATAATTCATAACATCTTCAACTTCATTACGTTAATGATATCAGATGGTCTCTTGTCAGATTTGTTTTGTTAATATATTGACAAACACAACCATATCAATTTTTTCAACTCCTCACTGAAAACACCCCCACGAAGGTGTGATTTGCGATTTGCATTCTAATGATCTTTGGGTATTCCATGAAAGTAATTTTCACTTTTAGAGGTTGATTCTTTTCACATGCTATTCATCTAAAGGACCCACCTAAAGTATACACCAATATGATAGAGAATGCAAAGTTGAAATAAAACTCAAGCAAGCGAAGCCAACCAAATACACACTGACAAAGTAGGTAACAATTGATTAAATATTCAAAGGTTTGACACATGTGACGAGGCAATTCACAGCAAAGACACTCACTAGACCAACGCGGCCCAGTGATAATCTTCACCTAAATCACAACCCATCACCATAAGATTAGATCAAACTAGTCGAATTAATCATCAATTAACACCGTTGGTTCACATTTTTAAGATTTACTGTCTAGTTCTTGGGAGAATCCGAAGTCTCTGCCGATGGAAGCAAAGGGAAAAGAGCAAAAACATAAGGAAACAAGAACAAGACGGCTACAATGAGAGGAAAAGAATTTTCCCACTGATCAGCCGGCCCATGAAAACGACTTCTCATCGTGGAATCAATGAACTTTTCTCTGTTACACTAAGGAATAATAGTTCCTCCCCTCTCTTTTGCTCTTACGAATTCTGCTTTGAATTTTTCACTTTTTCGATAGTTAAGTTCTTTTAGCTTCTTCATATGATAAACCTTTTAGAACAGTGAATTGATTCGTTTCATTGGAAAGGCAGGGCAGAGGAAAGTGTATCACGGAAACTGGAAAAGTCACTGTTAGTTGGTGCCTAATTTGATTCCTTCACCTTAATTAAGATGATAATAGTAATTCCCACGATGACAACATCCAAACTCTAATTATTAGCATCAGAATTCTGAAGCGTGACATATATCATATAATATAACTGATCGGACTATAGTTTCGAGGACTATAGTTGACATATGCACATAAAAAGTGCTTATGTGTCACTAAAAATGGTTTATAAACCATTTGATCGCTCTATGAGCCCAAACAACACATGTTCGGCGAATCTCCGCGTGGCCTGCGTTGCTACGGTTCGCTGACTTTTCTTTGGTATTTAAATCATATATGCTAATAGTAAGATTAGAACACAATCAAAGCAAGCATAATATCCGGCGAAATCACAAACTATTTATGAGGTCAATTCAATCCGATGGGGATAAGTATTTGCACATGAAAGTAATCAACGAGGTGATACTATGGCAACTACTACTAGATCAAATCCAATCACAGAAAAGCACGGAGAAAAAAATAGTGCTACAGCTCGAATAAATCCAAACAGAAAAATTCTTTTTCATATTTATTTATTTATTTTCACTTTTTTTTTTGTTTTTTTGGACGAGCAACCGGATTCATGTGAACTGATACACAAAGAAAAATAAAACAGTAAAAAAAAAGTCAAAAATGAAAGAGTAAAGTAAAAAACAGAGAAATCGAAGGAAAACAAGAAGAAAATCTTGTTACCAGATCAACAGCTTCATTCTTGATATCCTCGAGATTGAAGCTCTTCTCCGCCATGGCTCGATCACCTCTCGCGTCTATCAAAACTCCAAAACACCGATCAAAACCGTCCGATCAATCAAAACGAAGAAAATCGAAGTCGATTGATCGCCGACGGAGAGAGTGAATCGAATCGATCGACGCTTCTCGATTTTCGAGGCGGAGGCGGAGGCGAAGAGGAAGAGAGCAGAGGAGAACAGAGGAAGCGTGAGAAATGAAAATGGTGGAGGTAATGGTGTATTGGTGTGCGGTTTAGAGCTTCTTTTATACCCCACAAAATCAGTGGAAAAAAAGGCGCAGAGAGAGACGAGGGTGGGGGTGCCGCACCTATAGTGGACTCTGTTTTCTCCTTGTCTTTTATTTTTTCAAACACCAATTAATTTGTATTTAAGGTTATTCAACAATCATATGAGGATTTTTGTTTAAAATATGGAAAATCAAAGTTATCCATAAGTATTTCGGCTTTAGGGCAGCAGATCATCCCATGTTATTTGTAATTTTTTTTCCCATTGTTTCACAATATTTCTACACTCATCCAGTGGGAAAGTCCATTTATTTGTGAAGTATTGAAAGAAAATTCTTACAATATGTTTTAATTTAAAAATCTTTTTAACCTAACAAATATCAAATCGTAATTTTATGTTTTTCTAATTCCTTTGTTTTAGTAAATCTCACTATTATTAAAAATTAATCTTTTTTAATAAATTTCTCAAATATTAGTTAGAATTGTGAAATTTCATGTAAAATCAAATCATTATAAATAATTTGAAACGGATCAAATGTTATTTATTTTTTCATGATGAGTTTATAATTTTTACTCAGGTGTCTTTCTATGCAAATGACACCCACAAATAAGCTTTGGTCACAATAGAGAGGTATATCATTTCAATTAGGGATGTACATGGTACGAATCGATTAGAGTTTTTTCGGTCTCATATCAAATATTTTGATCCTTAAAATTTACATCCCATCCCAGTCTCGTTTTATCGATATTGGTTTTTTGATTCTTTGATTCGAAAAGTCGATATTTCGGTTCCATGGTTCGGTACGAATATGTATCAAATGTAACAGTACAATGCTTGCTCACCATAATCGAATAAATGACGAAGTAAACATGCATTGAGCATCAAAAAGGAAATCCAGTAGCAAAATAATGAGTAACAAATGCATCTTAAGTACAACAACCCCAAAATAATGAGTATAAACAACTTTTAAACATCAAAACAATAATACTAGTTGCAGCTGCAGTAAGTAGATTAACACTCAGCAAGCATAACAATAAACAAAGGAATTTCAGCAGCTTAAGGAATCTAATATCAAAGTTCAGCTTAAATCTTTATACATATTTTTTTCAACAAAATCAAAGAATGCATTGGTGATTTATACACTTAAGTGATAATTCGGTATTTCATATTGATTTGATCCGCTCCAGAAAATTTGATATAAATCCTAATATATTTTTCGTATCAAATCGATTTTTCGATTCATCAAATTTATAATTCTGGTCCTTATCAATATCAATTCGGGACGATTCATTCGATCCCAATTTTGGTACGGTTTGGGTTTTTGAGAAACTTTTGCTGATCCCTACATTCTGAGCATAAAATTTTCCATTTTCAATGAAGGGCTTTTAGCATTTCATTTTATTTGGGAGGAGCACGTTGGACTGCTGTGGTGTGCTGATTTGGTGCCGTTGAATATGACGGGACATTGGGGTGCCAACCTTCCCCAAACGAGATGCTATGGGACCTACCTCAACCTTCCCCATAGAAATAATGAGATGTTTGTCGCGAATATAAATATCTATAATAAAATAGATGATTGAGATTTAATACTAAGTATTAACTGTTATGATTAAAAAAATAAGTTTTTAATTTTAATCTTAAGTTTTTAGTCTTTCATTTGTATTGTTTTAAGATAGATATTTTTTTTAAAAAAAACATATGTATTATAATATTTTTTTTTTAAACCTTATGTATTGGGACATAAGAAATCCTCTAACATATTCTCTCCGTCCCATATTAATTATAACATATTGATCGATGTAAATCTTTTCGTTTTATGAGAGAAAAAATGAAAAAAATAAAAATAAATAATAATATGATAAGTTAATGTGACATAAAGTAAAAAGTATAATCATTTTAATATTTTTATATAAAATAAAATATAAAAATATTATATTTTTATAATACGAAAAAAATATAAATAAATGTGAAATTTGATTGGAATTTTTATGGAGTCAACCTCCTTGATGATTATCTCAGAACAAAAGGAAAAAGTAGAATGGAGGACTATGGAGTGAGGCCTATCAACGTGGCTAGTCTTTTTGACTTGGCCGAACTTTTTAATTCAATGCACGAGACATCTTAAAACATTATTCCCATGAACCCTCACTGTTTTAACACCTTTTCAAGTCCTTTCATCTTCATTTGGTGATAAGGTTTGTGTATAAGTGAAACCAGAAATTGTATTGATCAATTAAAGATATGATGAACATTAAGCACTAGTTGTTTTTTCAAAATAATCATACGTAGGTTGGGTAGCTATCTTTCTTTTGTCTTCTTCATGACTTTGCCTTTATAGGGTGGAACATGTCTTTTAGTACATTGGACAATTTGGTCACAAATTTACGAGACAAAAAATTTGGACATTTAAAATCATTATCCAAATAAGGTGAGTACATAATGTGAGAAATATTAGAATTCTGATGAAATCAGTAACCACAAAATCAAAAAATTAATCGAACTAGTCACACTATAATTCCTTTGCCTATTGTATGACACTCTGTCGAAGAAATCTCAATCGAAATTTCAGGTTTTCATGCCATCATCTTTAGTTTAATATCTTTGATAAAAAGGATTTGATAAAAATTGGAATCGTGCTTTCTTTCATCTGGTGCATGGAACAAAGCTCAAATTTCAATCTGAAGAGTGTGAATATTGATAATGGTCCAAATACGATCAAGAAAATCGAGGACTAAAAAATAAATAAATAATGGTCCCAAGTTTATAGGATGATGAAGAATCAACGAATTGGAGAGACATGTCGATTGTCATAACGCTCCCTACTAATTGCTTTACCCGTACACATGATTCCAACACATGTTCAATAAACTTAAATGGCAATGGAAATTCAAGATGATGATATGATTGTTAGCTGGGAATCTGAAGTAAAATCGTGATTTGTTTGATGTTGGAATACTATGATGATGGCCAAGATTTGTTTAACCAACAAATAATGAATTTCACATGCTTAATGTGTCCCGATTTGGTTTTCAATACTCTCCCAATCAGCCAAAGAACGAAGGTAATCCTCGCGGTTGAAATGTAGAAACTAGAAACACCTTCAAGACTTAGGACAATGCATCAATCTCATAATGTTAACTAAGTATCTAATCACTCGATTCCATATTCATGTTAATAAGAAATAACCATGAACATTAACCGTGCTTAAAGAAGTCTCACTATAATTCCGAGATATAAATAATATCAAGGATATTTTTCTACCAAAAAAAAAAAAAAACATATGGAGGATATCCCAACATGAGGCAATTGGGAAAAAATATCACACTTATGTTTTAATATTTATTTCGATTTCTACAGTTCATATACATAAAACTGCAATGCACGCATATAATATATAATTTGTATAATCATTTTGTTCACAATTCACGAATAACAATAGATACTAAAACATAAGTGAAATTTTCATTAAATATTTTTGCCCGAATTGCCTTTCTAACATCATCATAGAGTTTGATATAACCTGACTCTTTGTCGTGATATCAAAGTTGTAACATCAGCTTTTAGCGTTTAGTCTTGGCGGCTAACCACCTATTTTTTACTCTGAACTTCTTATGATTAGTGATTACGGGGAAGAAAGGGATATGAACATGTGTTAATCATGGTTAAATTAACCAAGGAGCTAATCTCCTTCTATAAACCCTTTTAGGTGTCATGACCGTCTGCAGAACACGAAGAACAATGAAAATAGTAACTCGCCTTCGGATAAGAGTCAACAGACCAGCACTAAAAGAAATCGTGTATGCATTGCCACGACGATATATATACCTATCTACAGTAAGTGATACATTGCCATCATGTATTTCAACAATTTACTGTATCAGTAATACGTAACCTACTTATAGGAGGGAAACAAAAAACAATATACTATCACTATTCCATATAAATATGATTAAAGTGATTTTATTTAAATTAAACATTGATTAAAAAAGAGAAAATGTTACAACTAAATTGTGACAAAAAAAAAAAATTATTGTATGTATTATGAGACGAAAAGAATACAACGTGACATAATACCGTTTGACTTCCTGAAAGTGAAGGTCTTACATACTGAAAACCTAACGATAACGGGACAGGGCTAGTGCCTTAATGATTTGATACTGGTATCTCTGCTTATTTGCAGCTGTGGACTGTCATTGCTGACAGAGTAAAACGATTTTGTCTTCTCACATAGATATTAAAGTACAAGATTAATCACTGATCTATCTTCTCTTGATAAATAGAAGGTAAAAAGGCTAGCATAACGCCTTAATGGGTTGATAATAGTAATACTGCTTGCCTAAACACAGGGTGTTTAATTTAAAATGTTTTATGATAAGCTGGTCAATATATAAGTCTGTCGGTGTTATTAAGTTGTGGACCGTTAATGGTCGAACCGTTGCTTAAACATTGATAAAACCAGATTGCCTGATAAGGATGACAAGTCTGGCCACGCCCGTTAATTTCGGTCAAAACTTTACCCGATGCTGGTGGGGGATGTCTTGTCAGTGTCCGGGGGATTAGTCGAGGTACGCACGACTTGGTCCGGACACCCTCGTCACAAAAAAAAAAAGAAAAAAGAAAAAAAATACAACGTGTATGAACTCATCATTGAACTAAACATACCAATCAATCGCATTTACGTGCATGAATTTTGCGAATACGTCAAGCAAAATTGCAAGTCAGTCAATCAGACAGCGTAAAACTAAGTTCATATCATCATCTTAAGTCTTTATCTCACATCAAGCGTGAAAGTTCGCATAATCTTTTGCGCGCATCCTGCAACGTGGTCCAATACATCAAGTTCAGCATTTGACGTGTTAAAAGACTTTTAGAGTAGCACCTGCCTCCGTAAATTTGTTATCTTTGGGTTTAGATTATATTGTATCGACTACTGGGGTAAGACCACATTCAATAACTATACGAAATGTGAAATTGGAGAAGGTACAATTTGGGAAGATATTTCGTAATAATATCAAGAATTATTGCAAATCACTCCCCCAAAAGAATACCAACGGGATCGGTCAACTTTAGATCAAATAAAATATTGAAAAGGTTTAGGTGTATAATTCTATCAGTATCATTTTACGGTATGGGTTTCTCTGTCGTCGGAGAAAACAGCAAAGGTGTACTGTCCATTTTTTACATGTGGAAAATTTGAGGTTTTTAGCTCTTTTGGTTTTTTAAGGGGAAGATGGGTTATTTGGTCTGGACTGCATCACAATATCACTACAGAGGATCCGCCTCCATGGTTTTACAACAATTCATTCTTGTTTATAACACTGGTTTATAACACCATTCGATTTGGGATCGGCTGCGGTTGCACAACTGCAGTTGTGATTTTCCACCATTGGATATGATTACTTTTATAAATATTTTTTTCTGCTTAATCCAATGACTAGAAAGACCAACAACACCAACGACACACATCCACAACAGCAGACAACCCTAATCCACTATTTTCTTCGGAAAATAACAATATCTAGCAATCTATAAGGAGAGCAAATATTTCACTTCAGGGTCACACAAAGTCACCAAATCAAGTTGTCCAATAATTAAAAAAGAGATCTTATAGTAGTGCACATACATAAATTTTGATAAAATACGAAGGATTAAAGAGATCGATTTAAAAATATTCTATCATTACAGCAGGACAACAAAGGCAATCCGATGTAAAGTTTAAATAGTGCCTTTTCGTTTATGGATGACATATTCTATTTAGCCTCTTAACATTTAGAGCACAGACAACGCCAGCATCGCTAATCATAATCAATGTTTAGAAGTCAAATCTTATAGTCTAAATTAGAAAGGCGAAATGGGACTCATGAAATGCGAGTATAGATTGCCTTTTAGGACCATTATGTAACAAAGTTTTACTATTGACATGGCGAACATTGATTACCAACTTTTGCGAGAGGAAAGTGAATAGTTTCTTAGGTGTCTATCGTTTAGGTTTGGATTATGAACTACGAAAATACTAATTTTTCCGTCTTCTCAATCCCTCAAAGCGTAGGCGAACAACCTAGCTATACAACTTTAATTCAAACATGAATATAGCAATATGATCCAAAAATTGAACTTAGCCAGTGGCTATTGGAGTAGTAGTTAAGACTTAACTCTCCCAAAATTTGACTTAGGCAGGTATGATCATAGAAATATCTACAAAGCCATAAAGACATTCGCTAGTCGACTAAGCATTTAATCGGACGAAGCTCACATGTCTATACTCAGTAACTACAGTTTAGGATTTAGTAAGCAAAATGTGCACAACACATAAGAAGATTAGGGTTTGAACATAATGGAAGATATTTCGTATCGGATCAATGGATCTTAGCCTACTAGTGTATATTGACATGGAACTATAAGCATATACCGTAAATATCACTATTACCAAACTATGATTCTTTTATGCACCAAGTCGCATTACGGAATAACCATATCATCGACTTTCCTAGGATTTAGATCAACATACAATGGGTCTTTATACCAACAGTATAATCAAGATTAGCATTGTTACCTTAGTGTGTTACGTTAAATTTTGACTGTTTTCATATTAAAAGAACTACTAGCATTTACTGATGAGAATACTGAAAATATGAGATACGTTAAGACATATGGTAAAAAAAAGAAAAAAACTATTCTCCTATGTAATGTAACTACTACCTAGTTATCAAGAGAGAAACTATATCTTCTTTTAATGGCATCTTCCTTCTTGGACCAAAGAAAACACCAATGAGGTATATTGGTCAAGTACATGAACTCTTAAAACTACAAATAATAGGCAATGTTAAACAAATGTCTACATGTTTTTGAGACAATTGTATGCTCAATTTGTGGATAATCAATTAGAAGGCAGAAACCTACCATGTACTCCTACACCATATAGTCGAATATCCCTACCTATAAATATGTTATGCTTGCTGCAATAAAATCTGAAACCGAATGGAGAAGAAAAACTTTGAAGTACAATACCAAGAAGAAAAATGCACCGAGAGCTAAAGAGAAGAAAATTGCTCTAAGGTATCTGAATATCGTACAGCCAAGAAGCAATGAAACGACTTAACTTCAGATGGTAACGATGCATATGGTAATCATGCTTGCTCTTCTTTTTTCTCTATTTCTGCTAAGCGTAATCGTGTCTCCTTCATTTAGTATAATGGTATCTATTTTAACAAATGTTTCATTCCAGAAATGTCCCAAAAATATCCCAAGTTTAAACCTAAGTTTCATATCATAATTGATAATTCTGTCACAATCGGATGCATCCATCACAAAAATATCTTATCCTATTTAGTATTTATAGTTTATACAGCCACACCCTAGATAAAATAAGAGAGCTTTCTAATATAAACTTTCCCGAGATGAGATAATATTTTTTTAGCGTAGCTAAACATTGACAAGGATAAGTCCTACAAGAACAAGGATAGAAGCTTCAAAGGAGACAACTTATTACAGGTCTCAAACATGATGTTGGTCGGTAGGTAGAACAAGAGATTTGTACTTGAATCCAAATGTATAAACTCTCATATCGGAAAGTATCAAGAGAACCCAAAAAAGACTGACCAGACGACACCTGACAAAAGAAGCATATATACACAAGTAGAAATCAGATTTTAACGTAAAAGATTACACCCGTATGCAAGTGCGCAAACTCAATGTCATATGAGAATTATAACATACGTCTCAACACCATGTAATTGGAGTTCCAAACTAGAAACGAGGAGATCGAAGGAATAGTTCTACTAGGACTTGAATTTCGCATACCAAAACCTAAAACGGGTTCCTAGTAAATTGCATCAGGAACCAACAACAAACTGCGAGCCCCGTATAACCATGCCAACCAAGCCTAGTCATAAAACGAGTTAGCACAATGGAATGGGAATCTCGTTTGCGATTTGTCAATCTTTCGAGATAAAGTTATGACAAGCATATATTCTATGCTTTCCCTAGAGGAACTAACATGTGAGAATAAGCCAGACTCCATCGCTACACCTAACTTTATCACCCTCACAACGTTACTTTCCTAGGACCAGTACCATGCCATCCCTCCCCATTTCATTGTCCTTACCAGGATACATTTTCTTGTTTCTCGAACAATCAAGCCACCGCTAGTGCATCCTACGTAAAAGGTTACCCCAGAGTCAGAACAATTGACTGCCCTGGACGGCATCGCCTTCGTCGTCATCCTTACCTAACAGACATCATCATCTAGGCCCTTTTAAACCGTCACATAAGTCATGCATGTATCCCTATACTCTAAAACTGAATAGATGTATCACTGAGTTGCGAGATGCCGGTCTCTTTTATAGCCTCCGGTTATGTTTTCACATGTCGATTCCTTCCAACAGGGCTTCCTCCTCTTACCATTACACCTATAAATATCATCTACAAAATAACAAGCATCACATTCCTTCACGACACTCCCGGTATACTCTTCCCGGATCATAACGAGGACAGAAATGCAAAAAACAGATCCACTTTAAACCCGCATTTGTGATGTCCACGGATTCTCCTTCCATTGTTCCAAGACTTCAGGTCAATCCGTCGTACATGTGCAACCCACACTCTCATACTCACTTCACAACTTCCAAGCAGCAAGATCATCCCCACTTATCCACTCCACTCTTTCTGCTACAATTAGGATAAGAACAGTTGCCTAGATCAGTGTGCTACAACATTTCAGCCATTATTGTTACCTCGGGAATACTTCTAATTCGATATCGTCACTCCTCCATTTCATTCATCTATTCCTTTTCTTTATTCCTAAACCTTATCTGGGACCGAGTCACCGACTATTTCGATTCTGTCTCAAATCCTCTACTCTTATGGATTTTTATGAATAATCTCAATGACTTTCTTATCGTTTTAAGGACAAGGACCGAGACTAGTACGCACTCGCCCGGATTACATCCCAATTCCATCCCATCCACTTATGGAGCGAACATACCCCAAGAAAACAAAGACAGGGATTCTAAAGCGTTAACTTCATATAAAATCTGTCCTCGTTCTCCAGTTTTCCTTCCCAGTCTTTCCTAACGCACTGCCCAGTAGATCACAGAATGAATATCAGAAGACAAACCACCATGTATGGTAGGCTTTGAATCAGACGACCATTTCTCTCAAATTTGACGATTAAATAATCTAAGTGCGGCCATTGATCATAAAATCGACCATAGCAATTCAAAATCCTATTTAATAAGGATATATGGAAAATAAGAAAGGTACGGCAGTCATTACCTTCTATATGGATATGTAAAAGGATGTTGCTGCTCAGATCGGCAGACCTAGCCCCACTCCTCACTAGTGTTGCATATACAGCATAACCTAAAACCGTCAATAAATTGACAATGTTTGTGAACTTCAGTTACCACGACATATTACGTACAGTTTTTCCCCAGTTCTGTACACTGTTGTGTTTATGGAAAGTAGCAACAGCACAAGCTAATCAAGCAGCATGACAGAATTCAAGAAAACCAGCACTCTGAGGTACACCTAAGAACAGTATTGGACTTCAATTCTTATAGTACTAGATTGTTTCAAGGTTGTATAAGGAGTTTCCAAGAATTCAAAAATTTTGACACATGATAATTAACCACTCCAAAGTAGCAGATTATAAACACTTGAAACAGTTCAAATTAGAATGAAGTGATCCGAGTTCGAAAACTTATAAATGGTTGTTAAAAAACTCGTTTCCGATTCTTTTCACCCAGAGACTGTAATTTACTGGATGCCAATACGTCTCACTTACTGTGCCAGTTATATCCTGTCTAAGAAACCATAGTATAGTCATTCCAACTCAATCTTATTAGCGAGTTTAGTCATTCCAACTCAATCTTACTAGCGAGTGGACCATATAAGGATGGTGTTGATTGTAACTCGTACCCATACTGCTTCAGTCCCTTTCACTTATCCTATATGCTCGCAACTACCTAGATGTCCTGAAACATTACCGGTACGGGATACTTCAATAGAGCACAAAATAATGTCCCATTCTAGCTTACAACTATCAGACAATAAAGAGGTTACCTTTAAACTCATCCACACCTTCGATAAACAGTATCTTTCGACTATAGCTACAAGGGAAAGCCACAAATCAAAAGTAGAACTAACACAACTAAGTTGGTAATATGCTTCAGGGCAGATAAAAAGCTCCACATCTGTCAGAGGAGGAGCTTACCTTAAAATAAAGGCATCGAAAAAGAAAAGGCCATAATCACCGTGGCAAGGTCGTGGCAAAGGAAGTTAGCTGGTTTTCCCTACACGTGGATCTGGAAAAAGAACAGAGACCAAACATTGTAAGAGATAGCGAAGATATCAGCATATATCACAAGAAAGACACTAACATTAGTTACCAATGAATGGTGAAACAAAACTAGGCACATGACATCAAGAAAAGGAAGAGAACTTGACCTCATAATACATGGGGGAGATATTGAACTGGCGGCATATAGATCCTGAACATTGATTTCTTTCCTCATCAAGTGTAAATGACACACATAGTGCTCACAGTGAGAAGCCAAAAGCCACCGAAGTTCCAGAGCCAAGATGCCCATTCCTGGACAATAGGCAACAAAGATTGTAGGGGTGTACAGACTACAGAGATCATGTACAACTGGCAGATTCTGGTGTTGGAAAGTTTGACAGCATGGTATCTAACTCAGACAGACATACTCTATAACTCAACCAGCAGCATGGACAAGCAATAGGATTTGGTGACGGCCCTAGAATGATGGATTATAAGAAAGAGGAAGCTGAGTTTCACAAGAAGGCAATAAAACTCGCATGAAATGAAGTGAGGAAAAAGTGATTGGGAAAACCACTGCTCATTGAGCTAGGATACAATGCACATATTTCCATCTCAAAGAGAACTGTAATAGAAGAGAAATGTGATCAAAGAAGTTGATTAGAGCAAAACTAAGGAACTCTAGAAAGCTTCTTGTTCCTATTCTCCTTCATTTCTCTTTGATTCAAAAAATTGAGAAGCATGTTTATTTCCATTTTTGCTCGCAGAAGACTTGAAAGTCCTTCGAGCTATATTCTCCGCCTCGATCAAATTGCACTGCTTTCAAGTAGTCTTCTGCTTTGCATCTTCACCGTCTTTTTGAACACTTTGAATTTCCCCAATTTTTCCGGTTTCTACTTTGAATTTCACATGCTCCAAGCAATCAAAACAGCGGGTAGTAATTTGTTAGCTCAAGGGGCTTTGTTCCTTCTAATAAGGATCCAAGATTTCTCATCTTTCAAACGCTTCTTCTAAAGTGTCGTCATTGCTTGAGCTTGATGATGCTATTATTGGTGCCATTGACGTTGAGGTAGCTGGTGATGCAGTTGAGCTGCCTGGTGAACTTTGAGCCTGATCATCTTGCACTTCTTTTTAATTTTCATCTACTGGCATCGAAGAACGCTCCAGCTACATATCGACAGGATAGTACAGCTTGTATGCATACATTCTCTTGTCATACAAAGAAATGTATGTCTCTCCTCAACAGAGCGTAAGAAAAGAAAGTTGCTTACGCTCCTGGCTGCGCTAAAAGCCCTATCTGATAAGAAAGATGGAAACTGGAGAAAGAGTCTTTACCTCGGAAATAAAAGAATTTAAGGGAGGTCCTCTTTATGATGCTACGGACGGGGTAAACTCGGACTCGGATAGCTCACAACTCTATTTTAGAAATAGAACTTAAGGACATCCATCTCAATCCCATTTCTCGAAAATAGATTTGAGGCGTTTTAACGGCTTTATTATCTGTGTCTTGATCTCCGGTCATTCATCAAAGATTCCTCTGGGCACTGTCAAACGACTTGAAGAAGCCTTCCAAACTCAATGGAAACCTTACTGCTTCTAAATTCTGCTCGAAGAAATAGATTTTTTTTTTTTGGCTAGTTAAGTAAGGGTTGAGGGGTCACCGTGATTTAGGGGTCGTCGTGTGTTGGTGGTCTTAACACCATGTTCTTATCGCCATACCAATGCCGTCCTAGTCCACTCGTCATCGACGCCATCTTGTGTTGTCCGTCCTTGCCGCCGTCATGGTAATGCTTGTCCTTGGGATCGTGCAATGTTGTCCATGTCATCGAGTGCTGCTCGCCTTAGCTATTGTTGTTCATCGTCCCACCAGTTGCTTGTGTAATCGTCGACTCATATCACGAATAGGGATGAAGGGTCTAGGGTCAAGAGAGTTGATTGAGAGAGACAATGAACACTGAACAAAATTGGGAATATCCAGATTCACATTTCAGGGGTATTATTGTCCAACATTCCAACTTTGTTATGATTTAATTCAAGTAGATATTTGTTACCTTCCAACGAAGTGCCCTTGAATAGTTCAACAACGTCAATATATATAACAACTTTAAGTTGCTTGCCTTTCATATGTCCTGGCACATAGCTGATTTTATGGTCGATTCCGAGCAAGCTTTTCAAAAATGATCTGTCTCCTTGGTTATATCTGTCATGACCTCGTCCTTGTATTCCTCGACTTCCTCGTCGTCCTTGTATTCCTCGACTTCTTCCTTTGAAATGCAAAGGGTGTCTTCGTCATCTTACAAGTTTGAGTTTTCTCTGAAGCCTTCACTTTCTCGCCATCCTCGACTTCATCCGCATTGATAATCTCCTTGAACGTTTAGACAAATTTGGAGAGTTTGCTCCAAAATTTCATCTTGATCTTGACTCTCAGGGCCCGTTTGTCTGGGCTGAACAAAAATGCTTTTAGGTACTTATAGCTGATTGTAATAAGGAGGAGCTGATTATGAAATTCAAAAAAGCAATTTGTTGTTTGGTTAAAAAACAACACATTGTAATTTAAATTGGTCAAAGCAAGAATTAGATTTTCACGTTGAGAGATAAGCTGTTTCAAATTAATTATCTCATCTAGAATTAAAATTTCTTAAAGCAATTACAAGACTGACAACCAGACACTCTTCACAATTTAAAATTTGGGCTTAAAGTTGATTTTGATCAACTTTAAGCGCAGCCAAAGAGGGCCTTATTCAAATCTTTGCTTGTGTACTTCTAGATGCAACTCATTGATAGAGATAGTGCAGAGATCCTATTGATTCTTCGATTGCAACAATGTAATCGAATTTAGAAGTAAAGGATCTCCATTATTCTGACATCATCGAGAGTCTTGCCATTTCGTTTCATTTAATAAGACACCGTTTGAACTTGACTGAAGTAGTCATGAAATCGTTTTTCTTTTTTAAATCTTTTAAGTAATCAAACTCCGTACGCTTGAACCCCCCTTTTAACCTTAGTTTGCACCTTAATAAACATTTATCGAAACCTCTCATGCTATCTTCGAGGACCTTGCATCGAATATCTTCTCGAAAGCTAGTTCATCTAATCATTAGTATATCAAGAAAACCGTCTTCTCGTCCTTTTTTCCTAGCCTCTTTCAGCTCAGTTCTCTTAAGCATTTGATAAAGCTACTTCCACAGCGCACAACTCAGGCACAACAGTCACCTTAAGCGAGTTCTCACAAATTTTGTGAATCAAGCAAAACATATGTTCCAGTTAGGATATAACACTAGCACTGTGGTTGCTTTGATACAGCTTTCATAGAAGACAAAGACCTTTTTTCTATTCAGTTCTCCTCACTTTTTCTTTTGAGTTACAAAATTTGAGAAGCTTACTTATTCCATGCCCTTCTCTTCCCGTCACAAAATTGACTGATCACCAGTATTCAGTCGCGGATTCCCAAACTAGTTTAAATTCTTTATCTGCCGGGTTACAATTCCGGGAAAACAAACAAATCCAACAAATCTATATGGTCAAGGCAGGTCACGTGCGAAAAGTCCCACAAATGTTTTGGTCATATACGATCATATCTGACCAAACAATGTGGTTAAACAAAGTTGAATCCGGCATGTCGTAGAAACTCTACGAGATCAGGAATTAGGACAAAACCAACATAACTGGTGAAATCCAAACAAACAGACAACCAACAAGTAGGAGAAATGTATTCACCCAAACCTAGTCAATCCAACAGATCTATCTGTCCAAACCACTCACAAAATGTTAAGTCTGCTTAAGACGACAAATTCCATAAAATGAGAAAACAGAAAAACATGTACCATAACCAGCAAAATCTTGAAACTCTATAGAATCAGAAAAAGGTCTTCCAAATCCGAGTAATCCAATTCTGAAATAGTTGTGGTATGTTAATCTTCGGGCTGAGGGTCACATAGGTTATAACAATAGCGCAAGCAGCATCCTAACAGCAAACTAATTTTCGAAACCCTATTCGACGGCAATCAACTGAACCAATACCGCCGAAATGAACTTCGAAACCCTAATTTTCACCTAGTCAAATCAAAACATGAGCACAATCATCGCACACTCACACATCAAACCCTAGCTTCTAATTTCATTCTACTTTTCGTCAACGGTGAAGAGACGAGGAAATGGAAGAGGTGGTGGTGGTGGATCATACCGAGAGAATCGAAATCCGAGGCGGGCGAGGATGGTTGATGAAAAGAAACTTCGGCTCCGTTCGCCGGCGAACAGTCGGCGGCCGCGCGGCGAGGGAAACAGCGTTTGCCTCATCTTGTGTTGTGTCCCGATGGAATTGAAGAGGAGCGGGTCATAGACCTGATAAACGGTCAGTTCTGTCGTGGTTTTCAGGCGAATGTGATTACAAATGGCATTTTCATTTGCATAAAATCTTTGGCTATTGCTTGGTATGGTGGATGATTTCTATTTTTTGTGTTGATTTTATTAATTGATAAAATAAAAATATTGTTTTTTATTTTTAAAATAATGAAATGAAAATTAAAAACCGAAATACAAAAAAAATAATTTGTGTTTTTGATTCCTGATTTACAGTTTTTAATTTTTTTATAAAAAATTATTTTATTTTGTAAAGTGTTTTTGGTTGTCATTATTGATTTTCTGTTTTTGCTATTAGTTTTAGTTTTCACAATTTTGACCGTAATACCAAACAACCTCTTAGTTATTGCCTACGATATATGAATAACTAAATTGAAAGGATGATTTATCCAAAATTACGAACAATTGAAAATAATTCCAACAAAACTACACAACGGATAATAATTTCAAATACATACAAATTTAAAATATAAAGCCCTACACTTCTTTCATCTCATATACATCACCAACATCATCGTCGGACCTCTCACCGAAATCCGACGTCGTCGTCGAAATCATCGTCGGAATCTTCGCCGAAATCCGACGTCGTCGTCGAAATCATCGTCGGAATCTTCGCCGAAATCCGACGACGTCATTGGAATCTTCGTCGGAATCCGACGACGTCACTGGAATCTTTGTCGGAATCCGACGACGTCGTCAGAATCTTCGTTAGGAATATTTGTCTCGTTCTACTCAACACAACAACGACAACCCAAAACAATACAAATTCTTAATTGACGTTCTATTTGGATCATGCTTCTTCTGTTCTCTGTTTCCCATATAGAGCGCCTGAAGGAAACAGAGCGCCTGTGTAAAAACACAGAGTGCCTGAAGCAAAAACAGAGCGGCAAAAATTGACATTGCTCAATTTAATCCCGTCGAGGTTTACTCTCTCGTTTTCACGTCTAGCAGCTAGTTTCACTCTATCAAAAAAACACAAAACTTTTAAAATAAAAATCGTTTAACATTTGATCAATATTATTCGTATCAAACATTTCGTCGAACACCTTCCTTCCATCCCCCACATTTCGCATATAAATCCACTTGAAAATCCCATGAATCTATCAAACATTGGATCGTAGAGATGTGTCGCAATCAGTGGAACTGGACTAGCAAGAATCCTTATGGCGGATGTGAAAGAGGACGGATATGGAGGTGGAGAGGTCGGAGAGGGAGAATAGGAGCAGGAGGAGGAGGAGAATGAGGAGGAAGATGAGATTATGGGAGGAGGAGATAGAAAAACATTCAAACTGTATGTTTTGGGAATTAAAATTCTGCATGGATGTTTTTGGAATTAATTTTCCAAAACTGTATCTTTGGGTAATTTTTTGAAATTAAAATAATATATTGTTTTACTTCTCAAATTAAATAGAAAAAGAGGAGGATATGTGTAACGTCCCGATTTTCAAGTCCTTTTCTGAAAACTCTCATGGCATTACTGTCGTTAGGATCCCAAAAACCTTAACCAGACAATTCAACTTAACTTAGTACAGAATGAAATTTAAATAATTATATACTTTAGGCATCAGGAATCTAAGTCCACAAGTGTACTTATTTGTTATACATTTGACAACAGAAACTGTGAAATTAAATCCCAAATATCAATATTACATTATAAATCAGATCTTAATCAATATTCGTTCTCATTGCTTGCACCTGAAAAGTAAGAAAAAAAACAGGAAAATAGGAGAAAAGCAACGTCGTGAGCTATACGAACTCAGTAACGTGCCGTCCCCCTCTTCAGGGAAAGCACAAAAAGGAAAGAAAAAGAGAACAATTTATCCTGAAACCACAACAAAATCTATCATACAATTAACATACATGACAGACCACAGATACCCTCTTGTTAACACTGTGACCTTGACTAAACATATAAATCCATACCTTCTTCTAAAAGCTTAAAGTCCGGGGTCACTCGAAACAGGGGATCAACTTGTAACGACGCCCAAGGGTCTCCTGAAGCGAGATACCCCACAACCTGATAACCTTATAGAGTTGTCTACGCGTATAAGATGATTGGTCGTAACTACTCATCTCTGTACAGTTTAACATGACATCTTCACCAAACCATAGTGTAACAACTCAGTAGGATTAACAAACTCGGAGGTTAATCTCACCTCTCATGAATTCATTCCTATTTTACATGTACATCTTTAACATGACATCATTTATAGGATTAATCTGTATTAACACTAACCTTTATCCATTATCGTATGTCAAACATTGTAAACTTAACACTTATCTTTATCACAATCATATAACGTATGGGGTCAACGGAGAAAAACCTACCCAAACCCTAATATTAGGACTATCAGAGTTAGCTTACCATAAACCGCGATAAGTTACAAGTGCTACCATATAATCATACAATAACACGGAATTGCAAACATAACACAACGCACATGGCAAAACTACCCATCACGCGTTAATATACAACTAGTGTATTAACATGTATCGTCATCCAAATCAGGAATTTAAACGTTACCTTGTTATGTGAGTCTCGGGTTGTTTACGTTATACCAGAGGAAAAATAGTTTACGTCTCAGTTGCTGCACAGTATAAGTACGATACGTTCGTTATTACATATTTCTTTCATATATTTCATTATTTTTACGTATTCATGTGTATTATACGTCCATAAATACGTCTACTACGTCATTATGTATTCATACGTATATTCCGTTATTTTCACGTATTTACGTATATCGCACAAATACGTAAACTACTACGTATTTATATTCAAACTTTACATTTTTGGCCTTTTATACAACCAAACGCTTATTTTTCTGTTTTTTTTTTGTCCAAATACTGTATTTTAATAGTCATAGAGGGTATACAGGTTGATACGGCACATAAATACGTCGAAAAATGAATTTTTGGACTGGCTGTGAAGGCGTCGCGACCGTTACAAGTCTTATCGCGGTCGCGACACGATGCAGACAGATTTTCAGGCCTAATTTCAAACGTATTCAACTTCTTCGTTTCTTAACCAAATTGAGTGATTCTTGATTCATTGGAAACGTGAAGAAGTTCTCTACAATTTTATTTCAAGACTCATTTACTGAATCAGGCTTTAACTAGGGTAAAAATACATTCTAATGTCGAACATCAAAGCTGTCCAAAAACGGATACGGACTGGTTTGCTAGTTTTTGCGTTTTACCCAACCAATTCAATCCCAAATGATCTAAAACTTTATAAACATGATATTTACTTAGTTCTTGTCATGTTTTTTCAATTTTGGGCTTGTTTGATACGTAAAACCTTAAGTTTCGAGTCTCACGAGCATAACTCGTCTTTTGGTTCAAATATCACGTTTCTTTATCCGTGGCCTGTTTTTCTTGTTATTTTTCTTGTTTTTTGATCACATATGATCATTAAAGGTTATGAACAGAGAAGGTAAATCTCACCCTCTTGTTGAAACGGATTTGAGCTTGTTTTGCCTTTCTTTGACATGTGAAGCACCGTTTGCTCGTTTCCTCGTCCTTGAGGTGTTTCCTGCTGTTGGAGCTGCCTTCCTTCCCCCTCTTGTGCTCACCACACCCCTCTGAATCCAACAAGTCCAGATACGTAAGCCTCGGAGCTTGGTTTGATTAGTTCTTGTTATGATTCAAAAGAATCCGTAACAAACTAAGAAGGAGGGAGAATGATTTGGTAAGGAGAAGGAGAGGAGATGTGCTGATGATGGGTGGAGGAGTGGGTGGAAGGGAGTAGTGGGCTTGGTAGAGTTAGGCGGGGAAGTATTGTATTGCAAAGGGGTGAAATAATGGAGAGCAAGGTAGGAGTGGGTGAATATTAAGCAATAACATCCCCGATTCGTTTAATCGTAGGATTAATTAATCCCGTACATCCCATATCCTTCAATCCAAATTTACCGTCTTACTCAAAAAATTACGTTGTTATTTAACATATAATTTTTCATATTTTTCCGTGACAAAAAGTTATCTCAACTTCGTCACGAGTTTTAAAATTGTAAGCGAGATTAAAAGTCTCAAGACTTTTAAACAAGATTCGTTTCTCACTTTTAATTTATTATAAACAAAGAAACGCATATTTTGTTACGTTTATTAATTTACAAACTATTATTTGATCATAATTTTTATATTTATTTAATCTAAATTTTCTGGGTCTTTACAGTATGTTATAAAATAAATATTTATAATAAATAATGAATGATTAAAATTAAAACAATAAATATAAATATTTGAGATTAAAATATAACATTTTAATCTCAATCTTTATTTTGTAGTACTATTTTAATCTCAATCGCTTATTTTATTATTAGACACATATTTCTTAAGACCAATTAAATATACCAATTTAACTCGATATGAGGTTTTATATGTTGGTTAAATTTTGGTTATAAAATCAATTTTTTCGTGATGATAGTGGAGTTTAATATAGTACAGAAGTTAATGGAGCATAACGTAACGATTTGAAATTTTCACTAATAAAAAGTTGCCAAAATTGATGTGTTGTACTTTATCCGTTCCATTCAAATTGTAACATTATCCTATGTTAGCAATAAAGTTATTCATGTTATGAATCGTTCGTGGACGATCAAACATCGTTTTATACAAAATTATCGTTAAACATTAATGATAGTTTAAATTATGTATTACATTCATGGGCCAATGTTATAATTTTCTTACGTCGTTAAGACGAATGACGACCTTACTCAAAATACGTTTTGAAAGGTATACTGATGATGTAATGTTACAATTTAAATGTGATGGATGGAGTATATATTTTGAGATAGATCAAATAAAAAAATATTATAGATAATGTTGGATGGAGGGAGTAAAATTTAAGATTGATGAAATTATCGTTAGGGAGGTCGAAGTTTTCTTTTTTCTTTTTTTTATGTTTCATTTTCCCTAGAATATTTAAACACATTCCTTTTACTTCCTTCATTTCATAATATGAGCAATATTGCATAATAATCATACTATTCATTACGTATTTCGATGCGTCATTTTTTATATGTAAATGATATGATATGAATTTTATTACGCCTTAGGGTTAATATTTTGTACCTTATATTATATTTGATGATTCACGATAAATTTATAAAAAATATTGTTTGATCATCCCGTGGATCATTCGTAACGTCATGAACTTTTTTGTTCACGTGGTCTTTCGTTATCTATATTACGGAACGGAGAGAGTGTTTTTTTTGTCCTTCACAAACTTAAGTAGTACTCTCTTCGTTTCATTCAAATTACAACATCTTTTTTTGGATGTCTCATTCAAATTATAACATTTTTTATATCAATAATTTTTTTCATACAAAAATAATAAAATATCCTTATTTTATATTATATCAATTCATTCATCATTATTTTTCTTTTCTCTTTTCCTTTATGTCTCATAGTCACAATGATAAAATGATTATTTTTTATTAATTTAATATATTTTAAATTATTATGATAAATCAAAACGTTATAATTTGAACGAAACGAAAAGGATTAAATTATTTTGTTCATGATATGAATAACAAAAAGAACAAAAACTATCATGAGAAAGGCAATGAAATATCATGGGCCTATCTCAATCATGAGAATGAGAAGTTCCATGTAATCCCCCGAATCATCCCACCACCGAGTACACCGCCACAAACACCTCATCTTCATCCCTCATCCCTCATCCCTCATCCCTCATCCCCCATCCCCATCCCCAATCCAAACCCAAAACCATCCCCCGTCTTCTTCCATGCCCGCACCTTGTCCAATCTCACTCTGATAGGTTCCATGTCCGGCGGCGCCATCTTCCCGAGCCGCCCCACGCCACGGCCCCCAGTACTCCACCCAACCAAACCCCTTTCCTTTTCCCCTTCCCCTTCCCCTTCCCCTCCTCCACCACCTCCTCAACTTCTGCCCTCTCGCTTCCCCTCCACTTCCCTCCCTTCCCCTCCTCACCCTCACCCTTCCCTCGCCCTCGACTCCCTCCTCTCCCACCTCCTCCACCTCTCCTCCACTCCCTCCACCTCCCTCATCACCCCAGTCTCATCACCCGCCCCCAATGGGTCGCCCTTGCCCATTCTTGACTCAATCATCCACACCCCATTAACCGACCTGAACTCATACCTCAATTCGGCCCACAATGACTTGAACCAACTCAATCTGTATGAACTTTTAAAAGGGCTTGATTCCGCCGGGGAGTGGCGAAAAGCCGCCGCGGTCTTCGAATGGGTGATGAAAGGGAATAATGGGAAGAAGAAGCTGAATAATGGGTTTGTTGTGGATAGTGAGGTGGTGGAGTTGATGGCGAGGATGCTTGGGAGGGAGGAGGATGCGATGGGGAACGGTGTCGCACACAAAGTGTTTGATTTGGTTTCGTTGGATGAGTATTTGCTTGACGTGAGGGCGGTGACGACGATCATACACTCCTATTCGAGGGCGGGGAAGTACGAGAAGGCGATCGAGGTTTTCGATAGGATGAAGGAGAAGGGTATGGTGCCGAATTTGGTTACTTATAATGTGATGCTGGGTGTGTATGGCAAGATGGGGAGGAGTTGGGGGAGGATGATGGAGTTGCTGGATGAGATGGAGAGGGAAGGGTTGGCTTTCGACGAGTTTACGTGCAGTACTGTGATCTCGGCGTGTGGGAGGGAGGGATTGTTGGACGAGGCGATGGGGTTCTTTGATAGGGTGAGAAAGAGCGGGTTTGTGCCCGGGACTGTGACGTATAATTCGCTGTTGCAGGTTTTTGGGAAGGCCGGGATGTGGTCAGAGGCGGTTAAGATAATGAGGGAGATGGAGGATGGTGGTGTGAAGCCTGACTCGTTCACGTATAATGGGCTTGTCGGGGCTTATGTGAGGGCGGGGTTTCTTGAGGAAGGGGTGGCGGTTATTGATAAGATGATGGAGAAGGGTGTGATGCCGAATGCTGTGACTTATACGACGCTGATTGATGGGTATGGGAAGGCTGGGAAGGAGGATGAGGCGTTGGCGATGTTTGCTAGGATGAAAGAGTCAGGGTGTGTTCCCAATGTCGCGACTTATAATGCCATCATTGGGATGCTTGGGAAGAAGCTGATGTCGGATGAGATGATTGCAGTGCTTGCTGAGCTGAAGTCCAATGGGTGCTCCCCTAATCGCATAACGTGGAACACGATGCTTGCGATTTGTGGGCACGAGGGCTTGGAGAGTTATGTGAATCGCGTGTTTCTGGAGATGAGCCGCTGCGGATTTGATCCTGATAGGGACACCTTCAATTCCCTGATCACTGCCTACGGGAGGTGTGGGGCTAGGCTTGATACTTCCATGATCTTCAGCGAGATGATAAAGGCGGGGTTCAGTCCGAGTCTCACGACCTACAACTCTCTTCTCAATGCGTTGGCCAGGAGAGGAGATTCTGACGGAGCAGACTCTGTGATTCGAGACATGAAGAGTAAGGGATTCAAGCCGAATGAAACGTCTTACTCGTTGCTGCTGCAGTGTTATGCAAAGCGTGGTCAGATAGGGAGCATACGGCTCATCGAGAATGAGGTATACGAGGGGAGAATCTTCCCTAGCTGGATGATATTGAGAAACCTTGTTCTCATAAACTTCAAGTGTAGGGAGTTGACAGGGATGGATAAGGCATTTCAGCTTTTTGTAAACAACGGCTACAAGCCCGACATGGTCATGTATAATTCGATGCTAGCCATCTACGCAAGAAACAGGATGTATGATCAGGCATATGAGATCCTAGATATGATAAGCGACCAAGGGCTAGAACCGGATCTCATAACCTATAATACCCTGATGGACATGCACGCGATGAATGGAGATTGCTGGAAGGCAGAAGAAACACTGAGAGGTGTCCTGCGAAGGGGGGGACAACCGGATCTGGTTTCTTATAACACGGTCATAAAGGGGTTCTGTCGACAGGGACTCATGCAAGATGCGATCAAGCTCATGTCGGAGATGACCGCCAGAGGAATCCGGCCCTGCATCTTCACTTACAACACCTTTGTTGCGGGCTATGCTGCAAAGGGTATGTTCAGTGAAGTGGATGAAGTGATAAGTTATATGGTACAACATAATTGTAAGCCTAATGAGCTCACCTACAAGATCATTTTAGATGGGTTTTGTAGGGCAAAGAGGTATAGTGAAGCGCTCGACTACGCATCATCGAGAATCAAGGAGATCGATCCTACCTTCGACGATCGATCCTTGGAGAGGCTTACGGACCGAATCAAGAATAGACCCGCATGGCATCATATCATATAGTGGATGTAAATTTTGTTGTTTGTTGTTCTGATTCTTCGGTCATGAACTATTGGATTCATGCTCCTGTAAGTTTAACTCCTTGGTACATGTTCATTGATCAAGTTATGGAAAACATACATGAAATGAAATACATGTTGGGCTTCGATGTCGACAGGGTTCGTGATTCTTACCAGAGCAGGGTTTATATGGTTGCTTGCATTTGGTTTTGATATTCTAGGGTCGTTGGAAATCTGGAATCCGTTAAGCTGTGTGCTGCTCCAGAAAGGATGACGAAGAAGAAGCGTGTGATCTCTGAGCTGCTTCACTGTTCTGTTTTGGCTACGCTGTTTATGCTATTGCTCAGGCCAATGTGCCTAGACTAAATAACATAAGCCCTCATCCTAGTATTTCCCTAATATTTTGGCAGTATTGATTAGATAATGCTCAAGTGAACAGGTCATAAAAATTCGCATTATCAAATCTAAACAAAACAAAATATATATAATCTTGGCATCTCGATTTCCCTATCTCTCACCCAAAATCTTAATCCATCATGTTGTTGCAAGAAAATTTTAGATGGATCTTGTCTGAAATCAAAGCACAGTTGAAAAATGGCGTGAAGAACAAGCACAAGCAACCCAACCAAACGCGTGAAAGTCTTCACTTCACTCCTCACTGTTGACTCATCAGTCTCCAATGGCTTCCTCAAAGTACTCTTCTCCGCCTACGCCGGCGCCGGCGATCGGAAAAATCGGGCCCTACACCGTCTTCCTCACTCCGCCTCCGACTCCGATCCCATCGCAATCTCCTTCGCCGTCTCCCTCTCCGTCACCGAGAAATATTGTTCATCCTCATCCGTCTCCGGCAACTCCGGTTCGGCCTCCGCAGGCGGATTCTCCTCGTCCTCCGCCGCTGCCGGTGCTTCCACCTCCGGCTCAGTACACGAAGCCGGAGGATGATAACCGGTTCGGATTTCTCTCCAGTGCCATCGCCAGAGTCCTGCACGGTATCCGATTCGGTTATTCTTCTTTGCTGAGCTTTGTTTTATGGTATTTGATCCGTTTTTGTATCTGAATTGTGTGTGATTTTGGACTATTGTTGTGGAATGGACGGTGCATTCGAGTGTGGACGAGTACGGGGCGAAATGGTCAGGGTTGAACAAGTCGAGGTATCAGTGGGCTCTAGATGATTATTATGAAAACAAAGATCCGGTAAATGCTTCTCTTTCCATGATGGATTGTGATTCGTGCTTTTCTTTTTCTAGGGTTTTGTTGTTCTCTGGTGTGCCATTAGGGCTGCATGCTGTTGCAAGATGAGTGATGTCGAGTAGCCTGATGAGTGCTGGAATTGGATTGCCAATCTTGTTGGCCATAGCCCGATATCGATACGGCGTTGCATAACCTGATATGGAATGTGGCTCCATTATACTTGTAACCACGGTAATCAAATCCACGAATAATTCGCGTATTCTACGAAAAATACGTGGATTTTTCATTAGTCTAATTGAATCCGAATTTTTCGTAAAATTCGTGTATAATTTGGATTTTTCATATAATTCACGTATCATTCGGATTTTTCCCGGATTTTTTTTAAAATATAAAAAAAATCCAAATTTTTAAAATGTAATCAAATTACCTTAAAACCTTCACACAAAAATTAAGACTTCTCAAGAACATGGACCCCTCCTTTTTCACGTTTAAAATCCATATTTATCACGTATTTCGATTTATTTTCGTATTAATCAGCCTACCATTCTCATACCAAATTTATTCTTATGTTTTTTTCTTGATTTTTCCCCCTTTTTTTGATTTTTTCCTTAATTTATATTTTCCGAATTAAACCCGTATCCGAATTTTATTACTATGCTTGTAACTTATAAACATTGCAACTGTAATTAAGATATCAAAATGGCTGTCACAGGCAAGCGATTGGTTGCCATTAGGAAAGGCCTCCGGAAACCCATAGGATAGAAAGGGTTGATGACTGCACTCACCAAGCAATGTTCCTATAAGCAGATGTTCATTTCTTGTTTTTAGGGTTATGGGTGCCTCATCTTTGGTTTCTATGCTCCAGAAAAGATAGACGATTTTGTTATTTGAAGGATTTTCTTGGACAATGAGGTGTTAGATGGAGACCTGTTAAACTTGAGTGTTCTGGAAATTAGACTGTCAAATCATGATTGATCGAACGCATATCTTGGAGTTGGGACACTGGGTAAAATATAACATTACAGTTGGGAAGCCAATTTAACGTGCACTATTGGTGAGCTGAATCTTTGCAAAACGTTGCTTAGTTTGATTAGTCTAGATTGGTTTGACGAGACTAATACAGAAGAGATGAGGTCTCCTTCTCAAGACTTGTATAAGGGTGGAAGGACACAACTTCTCCTGTTCTCTGATGAGTGAGAGACGAGTTCTATAGAAGGATTAGACTTCAAGCATCTTTAGGCACCAGCTTTGTTGTCACCACAAGTGTTTATCAGGGTTCAACCCTGGAGAGGTGGTTGAAACCATCGAGCTGACGTATGCTAGGGGAACACTACCAGCTTATGTGAGAAACATCTATGCTCTCACTTTTGAAAATGATGCCATTTTGTTTCCGAATTAAGGAAAACATCTATACTTTTTCTTTTGCAGGCGAAAGGAGAAGCAAAATCTAATGAAGCATCTGGCAAAACAGTGTGTTTGATTCCTTATTTGTATGCCAGGTATAATCCTGGTTTATGTTGTATTTATGCAAATAAAGGCTATTTTTTGGTCAGTCATTCATGTAAGCCTCATGTAATAGTGGAGAACTCCTATGCAGTCTCCTTGTAACATAATTTGCAGCGTACGTTCAATTTGCAATCAAGTATGGGGTTTTCCTGTAAATGACAATGTCTTCAGGAGTCTGGTTATATCAATGAAACTTGCTGATGGGTCGAGATTGTTGTTTGAGCTCCTCTGAGCCCTGATTCCTTGTAAGATACAGTTGATGAACACGAGATGTTGGTTTTCTCTTCGATGTGTTAGTATTGGATTTTATTTTGTTCTTGTTTTTTTTTTTTTTTTTTGATAAAGAATGTATTAGTATTGTTGAATTATTTGTTTCTATGTTTTGTTGCCTACTCTATGTTCTCTACTTGAATAGTAGAGATGCTTCGTATATTTGATGAGCCATGAGTTGCTGGAGAGTAACTCAGGAACTAAATCATGGGTTTTAAAATAAAATTCGTTATAGATCACACAAAGCAAAGTTCAGCTGGTACAAGTGTTCATAGGTTCAATTTCGGGCTATTCAGACCTCATATGATCATATCATTTCAGTAGCAGTGACCAGTGAGGTTTATCAGCTATAAAAAATACACGCCAGCGAATGCAGTTTCATTCCTCAAATTCACCTTTTCCCCTTCCCAAACTGGCCCGATTTCTCCGTCCTACTCAACTCAACCTCTCTCTTTCTGTTCTCACTGAAACAAAAAGGCGGGAACTGCAACTTTCTGTTTCCCCAAAATTTGGGTTAGGGTTTCTCCCTCATCAGCGCCATCAACACGGTCACTACCATGTACGCGAGCCAATTCGACGGCAGCGCCGCCTTCGCCGGCGGCGGATTCATGCCCTCTCAGGCCACTCAAGCCCCCGACTCCTCCTCCTCCTTCTCTAAGGTCTGTTCCTCTCCTCGTCTATCTGTAGTTGTTTGATTCCATCATAAGATGTTGATTATTCGCTATTCGACACCGAATTTTGATCGTGTTTGATGTCTGTGTTGTTGGTGCAGCCACGTGAGGCGCAGGGACTGACTCCGCTGACTGTGAAGCAGATCGGTGAGGCTCAGTCGTCGGCGAGCGAGAGAGGCAACTTCATCATCGACGGAGTTGATGTCAACAATGTGATGCTCAGCTTGAGTTTGCTGATTTTGTTTTTGATGTGAAATTTTGGTGGATTGGATTGTTTTTAGAGGTGTATTTTGCTTTGTTTTGGTTGTGGTTGTGATGGTGGTGGAGTTGTGTTTTGATAGGTTAAGATTGTCGGAATGGTACTGAACAGGGTGGAGAGGACGACGGATGTTGGTTTTGTTATCGATGATGGGACTGGAAGAATCGACATCCATAGATGGTGGAGTTTATGTTTTGATTGCGTTGTTTTTGTTGGAAGCTGCTGCGTGCTTATGACTTATTTGTGTTTGTGCCTTTGTTCATGGATTTGTAGGGTTAATGAAGCTATTGACCAGAAAGAAATGGAAATCATAAGGCAAGTGTGCCTTTCTGAATTCGCCCGTCCTTCTCTTTTACCATTAACTTCTTTCATAGTTAACTCAAAGACCAGGAGAAGCATGCAGCATTAGTACTACTTGACATATTCTTTCCTGAGTTTCTATAGCTATGGGATACTGGTCTATAATATCAAACAATCATATCATTCTTGTAAATTTAACATCGTTTTTAGTCGGTAGTAATTCTATCTCGTACAATGGGATTAAGTCTTGGTATTCTGATGTGATTATGTTTGGCGTTGTAGTAGTTTGAATACAAGTGTTGAACTCTGCGTATCTTTTACTGTTGAATTAGATGCCTGTTTGAGGCTTAATCCTTCTTGATGCAGGGATGGGATGTATGTTAGTGTTTTCGGACATTTAAAAGGGTTTCAAAGTAAAAAGCAAATTACTGCGTATGCTGTCAGGTATGTCGCGTGCTGTATAGTTTGCACCTCTATGTGAAAACTGACATATCTGGTTATTTGGAGTACGATAATATATGATAGCTTTTGCAAGTAGCATGCACTGTACATTTTGTTTCACATCTGAATTGCTGCTTAAGGCAGCATATGGCCTGGTTTATCTTTGGTATAGCAATTGTGCCATTATATAATGTTCCATGTACATTGCTTCATTGTGTCCTTTAGCTTTGAACTCACCACTGCCCCCAACCCCAGGCTGTCTTAAGAGAACAGAAGTTGAACCATATAAGCTTGCAAACCATTGAAACTGATCTGTATCACTTAGAAACTGATCTGTATCACTTTCAGACTTTCAGTTTGCAGTTGAGACTCTTGCTCTGTGTTTTATTGTTGCCTAGATATTCTTTGATTCAAAGTGGGGCAAATTCCCCTTGGATTAATCCAAATTTGGTTTTCTCTTTCCTTTAGTGAATCTAGTCCGATGAGTTGTATACCTGACATTTCACCACTGTTCTCAGGCCTGTGACTGATTTCAATGAACTGACATACCACTTCATTGAGTGTGCTTATGTTCATGACTATAACACCAGACCACGGGTAACGATCTGCTTAATTGCACATAAATTTATGTTGCACCTCTTGTATACATGTTGATGTCCTCATTTTATATGCCGTAGAGGGTAGCTGGTGGCGGTGCCCTTCCTTCAGAGGTGCAAGCAACTGCTTCAGTCAATGGAACTTGGTTCAGGGGATACCAAGCTACACCGAGCAACCAAGTACCAGCTTGAACTCTGTGAATGCATTGTATTTTTATTTTGTTTGCTTTTTGGGTATGCATGTGATTCTGTGCTTTGAATCTACTTATCTCGTTGTAGTTCGCTGCACAGCATGGCTATGAAGGATTAAAGGGGATTGAGGAAAAAGTCATGCAATATCTGCAGCAACCTTCAAGCTTGTGAGTCTAATGGTTCCTTGTGCTGGTTTCTAAATGTACCTCTATGTTTTAATATTTTGTTATTGGTAGTAAGTGCTTGTAGTCGTGGCTGTTCGCTGGGTAGTGATCTCCATGATTGCTGCTGATTTCATTGTTGTCTTGGATAGGTTTCATTATCATCACTTTCTTTTATACTTTTGTGATTCATTTGGAAAAAAATTTCATCATGCCTTGTTAAATCGCTTGGTGCAAATCTAACAAAACTGTGATGGCTGCACAAGATCGAGCTCCTACTCCTTGTATCATTTTTTCATTTGTATGCCAGCACTTGGGTTATGATCCTGGGAACATATAATACTTACCAAATTGAGTTACTTCAAGTTGAAACTTTAAAGAGCATATGAGCCATGGATTTCACGCTAGATTTTATTTGATTAGGTTCCACTGTACTGTTTGGTTCTATTATCTCCTAAGATTATGTTGACATGGTTCGATTCTTTACTCCTTGCTGGAGATGCTGCAACTGACCATCATTGTCGTTGTTGAGTTTTTCAGGGCGAGAGAGAAGGGAGTGCATAGGGATGAACTTGCGCAACGTCTCGGTGTACCAGTGGAGAAGATCATGTACGACTTCAACTGCCTTTACTCCCTATGATTCAACAACTGCTATTCAAAAATTTTCATCCAGTAAAATGCTGGTTGTTTGTTTTACAGGGAATCCATTAGGACTTTAGAGGGTGAGGGCCTAGTCTACTCCACAATTGACGACTTCCATTTCAAGTCCACCGCAAATGGCTGATTTTCTGGTATCATCTCGAAACCTAGTGTAATTGCGCCTGTGCGCCTGTGTATGTGTCTTGTTTTTGTGTATGTTCTGTCTATGAGATCTTTAGTATTAGTGCATTTTCCTTTTCAAATGTAGGTTTGAACAGAACTTCTTGCAGGGATAGAACAACGCTTGGTATTTTGAACATTCGACAAAAAGCAAGCATGCTTAATCGTGTGCGTAATTCCGGCTTCCATGTTCTTTCCCCGGCATGAGAATTTACTGATTTGCCTCATCGTCTACTGTTGTTCAATTAGTGACGAATTTCTTATGAATAGTGAGGTATATGAAACAAGTGGAAACATGTTTTTGTTTTTTATGTGGGGGTTGATTTTTTGATGGAAGCATGTTGGTGACAATAGTATCCCAGGAAAACAGGCATGCCTTCATAAAGGAGCTTTGGATCCTTGATAGAAAAAGACAAATGTTTGCCGCTCGAATTTCCATATCTATTTATCTATTTAAAACTAATATAGTTTTTCTTGAATCAAAAATTGATTGATCTTTACAACACTAAATATTTATGTTTATATTTAATCTAATTAATTTACAATGATTTTTCAATTTTTTTATTTGTTTATCTATTTAATTTATAATGATATTTTTTTTTGCACATGTTCCATTGTTGCATATGTTTAAAAAAACAAAAACTGATCATTTATCCTGTTTCTCATGTTAACGTGTTAGTATACGAATTAAGATAATTATATGATATTATTTTATTTTAAGAGAAATAAAATTCAAACATTTGGTTTTTTTTTTGTTGTATAAGTAAAAAAGAATTTATTTTTCAAATATATATAATGTACTGTTTGCACTTCTTGATATCAAAATTTTGATTTGTTTTGTTATTAAATTTATAACACGTCATATTTGTGACGAAAGATTTGATCTATTTCATTTGTAATGATATTTTATGTTTTTTTGTTTAATATTTCATTGATGTGGCATGTGTTAAGGGAAAAAAACAATTCATGATTTAACTCATCATCACTTGAATGGATTGGTATAAAAATTAAGATAATCTTATGACGAAATTATTTCGTTCGAAAATTAAGTGAAGTTTATTTGATTAGTTTACTTTTTTTTCTAATATTGAAATGCACTGTTTAATAATCATATGATTTTTTTAATCTGTTTTCTATCGAAAAATGAAAAGAAAGAAAGAATATTGATTATTTAGATTTGAAAAAGATAAAAATTGTTTATGACAATATTGAGGACTATTTGATGATAGTTGTTCTTATTTTGCAATAATAAATGAATAGATGTATATTATATTCAATACAAAGTTATCCAAAGTGGGAATATAATTAAAAAGATTAAAAATTATATAAAATTTCTTTAAAAAGGTTAAACAATAAATTTATATTATTGTATCTAAAAATCAGGTTGAGGATTCATATATATAACTAATTTATCTTTTCTTGCTATTAAAGTTTTGATTTTTTTTTATAACAAATGTAGTTGGTCATGGATTAATGGCATGGCTTATCCATAATTGTCCATAATGATTTTTGATTTTCTTTAACCCGTAATGATTTTTGATTTTCTTATAGAAGCAAGTCCAACAATGACTCAAGCAAAACCCACATCCTTTGGTTAGTCATGATGATCAAACTAATGATATCGTGCAATGATTCAAATCAACCACAATTTTGGTACGCAATAGTGATCAAACTAATGGAATTGTGTTAGGACATGTTTTCATATATAGGATCATTGTGATATCGATTGTTATATCTGATAGTCATATACAATAAAAAAAAATTGATATGCCAAAAAATTCGATATACATGATAGGTTATTTCCAAATTATAATTTGATGTCCTGAAGACTCAAAAATCACAACCTATGACTATCAAAGTGTCAAAACAAAGGACAAAATCAGTTTTTTTTAAGTGAAAAAAAACGATAAAGAAACCTAAAACTACACGGAAAAAAAAATTAAGCGTCCCAAATATTTATATAAGTTTGCATAAATGATCACATAAAAAAAAATCAATTACGTCACAAACAAAAATCCTTCTTTCAAGTTTATCTCAAAATTAAGGTTTAAAATAAAAAAATATGACGAGTTTGAATAAGGCGATAATAACAATTATGGTCCAGGAATTTTTCAGTAATTTTTTTAGGGCATTTATCTGTACATGCCGTTCAATTTTGTCTTTGTAATTGTTGTGGTTTTTTAATCTTCTGTTTGATATCTTTTTTTTTTAGTTTTTTTTTTTTTTGTTTTATTGTCTGATCAAAGTATCAAAACAGTCCCGAGTATTTCTCAACATAGTCCATAGTATTGCAAAAAGAAACACGATGAAGAAAATGAAAATGGAAATGGGGAATAGAGGCCAAAAGAGAGAAGTCAAAGGAGGGAGTAACGGGATTGCAGGAGCATGTGCTTTTGCTGCATGCACCGCCTCTCTCCTCCACTACCAACGCGGAAGAGGCCGCCCTCGTCCTCCGATAAAAACTCGCCACGTCACCTGTCTCAGCGGTGATTATCCCCCCTCATTCTCTTCTGCCATGTATGGCAGTGAAACAAATGGTAGTAACAGATTCTCATCCTTTTACTGACCATTGACAGTATATGGATCCTAGGAATCATAGTGTTTTTTTTTTTCCGAACGGTCCAATTGACCGGATGAGGCTTAACTTCAAAGTGCACGATGGGTATATAATCATCATATAGTCTGTTTCATCTTTGATTTTGTTTTCTGATTCCTCTCGACATAGACTCATGATTTTTTCAGATAAGTGTAAAGATGTTCTAGTAACATCTACTAGCCACATCCGGAAGGAGTAGTTTATATTATGGTAGTACGACTAACGTGGGAGGATCCACAATTTAAAAATGAAAAGCCGCCTACAAAGTTAATGAGACGAATACGTCGTCGCGGTATGTGGTTTGCAGCCTAGCAGGGAGTGCCTCGATGTTGGTGAAAATGCTTCGTCATTCTCCTTCCCTTGATATCCGTGTCGTCCCGTCGCCTTGCTCTCCATCTGCGGCTCAAACCAAGCCGGTTGTTTGTTTGGCTTGGCTTGGCTGCTCTTGTACAAACGCATATAAATTTGATCGCCCCTGCTCAATTTCCAAGAAACTCAGAAAATATCACATCAATTGACACAAACACCAGCACCAACAATGGACTCTCATTATCAACATCATCATGCCTCATTCCCACACAACAACGTAGTCGCCGAGGACGATTCTGGTACTATCACTTCCTCGACAGCTGCTGCCTCTTGGAATCACTACCCCCACCCCCACCATCAACCTCTCCCCTTCTTCGCTCTCTCGAACGACGCCGTTTCGACGACGACGTCGCAGACTCGTGAGTATGAGCGGTACTTGCAGCTGGAGCAGCGGCTGCAGCCGGCGGTCGTGCTTTCGTCTCCGCCGCCTCTCTCCCTCTTTCCCTATTCCTTCCCTTGCTCCTCCCCAACTCCTCCAGGTGACCAAACGTTTAGTACTGACTGACCGATTCTCCTTTAAAAGCTAGACGACAGTTAACTTGCACGAAGCAATTATATATGCTTTATGTTTGATGTTTTTAACAATTGGCAGCGATCAATTGTGACATACTACTCAAGATTAAAGTGTTTGTGTTTTTTTAAACACGTGATTATACTTCTCTGCACTGACTGTGTGACATTATTATGTATGTATGGATATATTGCAATTAGTCCGACAAATTAAAACGATCATCATGATCTCTGAAACAGTCAGCAATAGGACAAGGGGCATATCAATCTCCAGGGAGGAATCAAATTGTAATTATCAATGTGATTGATCATTGATCATTTTGACCAGCGAGATTTAATTTAAGGATGATGAATATCATGCCTCCACTCCAGTTAAAACTTTCGTTTTTCTCCATCAGGTCCTGATCATCAGCATGGCAGCAACGTTTGCCTGTCTGCAGCCGATGACGACGATCAGAGGATGGCGGTGGAGCACTACTTGCAGGTGGCACCACTTTCCGTCCAAGCTCCGGCCTCCGCGTTCGAGAACTCCGTTGTTCAAGTTCCTCCCCCAGGTCCTGCCACAGCTGCCGGTTATATGTATGACGATTCAGAGCAGCTGAAAGCTACCATGACGACGACTGCTGCTGCGACTGGCAGTTGCTTTTTCCTTCACGGGTTTATGGCTGATGGTGATCACGATCAGACGAGTAGCATCTGTGGTGTCGAGGCTGATCAGGTTAGTCCTTCAGCATTGCTGGGGCCTCCGGCGCTGATGCCACGGCAAGAAGATAAGAAGAGCATTGTTCCAGTCGACCACTCCACCTTTGGTCACCGTACCTCTATTTTCCGAGGCGTCACTCGGTACCCTCATATCTCGTTGCCTATAATATGTTATCAGTATGAGCAAAGACATTTATTCTGTCCTACAAAAGTCACAAGTTATTGGCTGAGAATTAGTATAATGATGGAATTAGACTAGGTATGTTCTATCATGTTAGATTATGCGATGATCGCTCAGTCTTGATTTTATTTTGGCAAAAAATGTACAGGCATAGGTGGACAGGAAGATATGAAGCTCATCTATGGGATAATAGTTGCAGAAGGGAAGGCCAAACCAGAAAGGGCCGCCAAGGTACTAATTTACTTCAGAAGCCTCTTAAGATATATACTGTATTATTTACACTCAAGGCAATATTTCTATGTATTCATAATTGATGGCAAGAACAAAGATGTGGTTTGCTATATAGCTTTGACTGTAATATCATGAAAAATGCTAGAGAAGATCTGAACTCTTTGTGAATGGATGTGTTCTGGTTATGATGAAGTAATAGAGGATATTGTAACAGGAATGACTCCTTTTTTCTGTGGCATGTGAACTGGAATTGCTGCTAATTGCAAACGAATCATCCTTGCTTCTTCACAGTTTATCTAGGTCAGTATTGCATCACCTCTGTCATTCATAAGTAAAAATATATGTATTTGTAGCATGTATGCGGTGCATCGCACTCGCTCCTACTTCAATGTTTTCGTTCAATACTGTTGCTTTGATCTTCTCCTAAACACCCATAGTTATGCTTTCATGAGTATGTCAGATTCGAGATCAGCTGTCTATCCCCTGCTGAAATGTTTAACCTTTCCTGTGGTTACTGTGATCACAATTCTAGGTGGATATGATAAGGAAGAGAAGGCTGCAAGAGCATATGATTTAGCTGCACTCAAATATTGGGGTCCTACTACCACTACTAATTTCCCGGTATTTTTTCTCTTCTTCTGAATTCAAAGTCGAGCTATACCTAACGACTAATTACAGAAAAGTCGTTTCAAATTGGTAGCTGATGAAGATTCACCATTGCTCTAAGCCTATTTGTGGCTGCTGAACAAATTGATTGGATGAAATCTATCTGTAGCAAGTCCTTTTCAAGTGATTTTCTTGCTTTATTGATCCAAGATATCTGACTACGAGAAAGAGCTGGAGGAGATGAGGTACATGACAAGGCAAGAATTTGTTGCGTCACTTCGAAGGTATGTAGTGAATCTTAGATTTGATTATGTACTCGACACAATTAGTCATTTGGTGTTCTGGTTTATGTTTCGAACTTTTCGCAAATGTTGGACCAACAGGAAGAGCAGCGGGTTCTCAAGAGGTGCTTCAATCTACAGAGGAGTGACGAGGTTCTACTCAGCTTCTTGCCTCTCTATTGTATGGATCTGACAGAACTCGGGAAGAAAGTTAACTTTTAACTTCTGATTATATCAGGCATCATCAACATGGTAGATGGCAAGCTAGGATAGGCAGGGTTGCCGGAAACAAGGACTTATACCTCGGTACTTTCAGTATGTTTCTTAACTTGTATGGACACATACTTCTACAGTTTTGAGTTATTTCCGAAATATTTGTGGTGATTGTCTAAAATGTTTTATTAATGAAGGCACCCAAGAAGAAGCTGCAGAGGCTTATGACATAGCTGCTATCAAGTTTCGTGGCCTCAATGCTGTGACTAACTTTGACATAAGCCGTTATGACGTACAAAGCATCGCAAACCATAATCTTCCAGTCGGTGGTTGTTCATCTAGCAAACCAGCATCCTCAGATGCTGGTTCAGCTATAGTTACACTAGCGGCAGAGGATGCTTCCAAGGGAACTGATGTTTCCCTTGGCACGACGTCTATGTTCAACGTGAATTTCTCGATCGGACCTACCGCCGTTAACGGAGCAGCAAACTATGGTCTGTTTCCGGATGCTGAAGGCAGCAGATGCGGTGGTTATGATTATGAAAGAGCACCCTAGTAGCGGCGGATGCTGCATTCAGGATGTAATATAGACGCCTGTTTAGTTGTGATCCTATGATCTCGCAGGAACGCTGTACTGTTAAAGAGGTATAGATAATATACCAGCGATATGCTCCCAGCGATGACAGTGCATGGTGATGTGAGACCGAGGGGAACTGGTGTGTTGTTAGAGAACAAACATACACTAAATCATGTATTGCTATGTTGTATCAATTTTGTTAGCATGTCATCATTAGAAAACGGTCTAAAGCCACCGAAGTAAAATCGTATTAGAAAACTTCTGCGAACAATCGACGATTGACTCGATGACTAAAATGCATTGAACCGATAAAAAAAATCATGTGACTGATACGAGAAACAGTTGAAAGATATCTATGTAGAATGTCGTAAGTTCATTCCATAGAGGCTAAATTTCTGCTCTAATATTTCAATGGAGAACAATGCTGCCTCCAGTACAATTAGAAGAAGGCAAATTTGAAAGAACTGGAGTCGCCTCGGACCTCCATAATCAGGGCTCCGAGGTTCAAAATGAATTAGAAATCAATGGCGTCTACTGATCTTCCTACGTCCTCAATGCCAAAGCTTCATACAGAACCCACCTGGGACAACCGCCATTCTCTTATTCGAAACTATTTCGCCAAAGGTGTCTATAAGCTGCTCTGCAAGCGACGCTGGGTCATCCGAGAGTGTATCGATGAACACCTTGACGACACGCTCTTCCTGGGGTGTGGCCCTCATTGTGTACCAAGTCAAAAACTTTTGTCTGAAACTGCTTTCGAGATAACCCTCTTTCTCGAGCTGTCTGACCACCTTCACATACTTTCCCAAGTCCTCATCAGAAACATCATCCTCATCACATTCCTCGTCTCTGCTCTCCTCGCTAGTTCTCTTGGACAAAACTCTCGTCTGGGCCACGTCACCCTTCTCATATCCCTCCTCTAGACTTCTCATACATGGTCGTCCTCTCCCCCTCCTTTTGTGCTCCACTGAGGTGTCAATACGACAAGGGGTGATAGGCAAGCCCACAGCATGATTGGCATCCGCACGACCAGATTGACCATCTGTCTTGTGTCCACTCTCGAGTTTAAGCCCATAGGCTTCGTCCATAGGATGGTGTTGTATTATAGTATTGGATGCAAAGGTAGGTTTTGCACTATCATGAGGTGCGATATCATCTGATGAGTTAACAGAAATAACCTTCTGGGTGGTGTTATAGTAGTCGAAATAGTTGTCCGTCAGCTTCTCGTTAAAGGGAGGAGTGTGGTAAGCTTCATCCTCAACCGAAGACGGATTGGAGAGGGTACTGCAGTTGGTCGTGGGGCTGTGACTTGTTTCCACTTCTGATGAGCCCTTGGCATCAGCAGTCACACCCCTTAAACCAGTCGTAGTGAGACTTGCATAGCATGAGCTCAGTTCTTTGTCATTATCAAATGTGATAACCTTGAAAACATATTCTGTAGCAGGAGCAAGATCCGAGACGAGGAATCTTGTTTCGGGGGGGAATAAAGTACAAGTTGGCTCGCCCTTTGCTTTCTCCTCGTTTGCCTTGTGACGCCACAAGGTGTAACCCACTCCATTTCCAAATGAAGGGTTCTCTGTTCCAAGGACGACCATCACAGAAGTCGGAGAAATGTCTTCGAATCTGATCAGATCTGGTGTTGATTCCAACTTATAATCTGGAAGAGAGAAAATGGTCAACATTTCATATATTAAGTTCCTCGACAACAAGCACCACATTTCATTAGCTTACCTGGCAGAATATGATCAGGTAATTGGGACGATGAGGTGTGGTACATCATGGACTCGAGAGCTTCTATGGCCGAACCACATAGTCTCTGAACTTCTGGACCAGCAGAAAGCCTGTTCACTATGCCTCTTCCCATCTTCATAGAGGAACTATTTATAGGACCCACCTCGGCTTCAAGCTTCTTCACTGCCTCATCGACAATCTCGGCTACCTTGCGGTATAAAGTGGTTCCCTTCAGCAGCCTCTTACACAAAGATAAACGGTAGCACAGGATGTCCACCCGTCTTGTTTCCTTTGCAACAATCAGTTGTTTTCTCCAGCAGCTACAAAAGAATTCCTCACACTAAGATATTCTTCAGACAATTCAGTTATACCATCACTGGCACAACCAGCATCAAGCATAAGAAAAGGACAACAATGAACAAGGAGAGACACTAAGTTTGCCTATGGAGCAAAACAGAGAATATTATGTCTAAGCACAAATTCGAATTCGGACATAAGGATTGGTCAAGGTACGCAGAGTTAAGCATCATAATTGATCTTATCTAAGCAGCATTTCCTTTGAAGCTCTAGGATGGTAATACAGGGAAATTATATCTCAAGAAATCAGAACATTATAGATGGTTGGGCTGGTTCATCAAGTCGAGAAAATTAACAGATGGCATAACAATAAGGCCTAAAGAGATGAAAGAGGCATTTCATAAAGTAGAGAAAGATCTAGGATAAATCAAGCTTGAATACAAACACAAAACTTGGAGCAAATCAAAATCTCAGTTATACGAAAGCGTCAATTTTACAAGGGGTATAAATTAGAAATAAATCAGAAGTTGAGAACTTACCTCAGAAAATCATTCACTTTTCCACAGGATACGCAATAGAAGGTCCCATCAAACTCTACACCCTTCACTGCCTTTGCAATGTTGGATGCACCACGCTTTAGAAAACATTCAAGATGGCAAGACATATCGCATGCATGCCCCTGAAAGGGTGGTTCGGAGCAGCAGGTCAACCATAAACTCGGGTCTTTGTTGTCATCAAACTTAAGACATAGACAACATGAGCACCTTCTGCAGAACTCATCTGCTCTGCTCAAACTAGCTTTGCAAGCCGAGTTTTTGCAATATATGCCAGTACTTCTATTGCTGCTGCCACCATAGCTCATGGGAATGAGGCCACTGGAAAGAGGAATTCTAGAAGGGTGATTGAGTTTTCTCTGTCTCGTTGAAGCTCTGAGCTCAACAATTGGCGACTGTTGGTGTCTGAGGACTCGAAGGTCATGATCAGCGCCCTTTTTCTCGGCAACAATTCTTAGAAGCTGGTCTATAAGTCTCTGCTTGGGCCATCCAGTATATTTTCGTTCCTTCCCTGACTCCGCACAAGCAATCTGCATAAGCTCCTGGCGGCTGAATGAATGCAGCACCGCGGCAGCATCATGTGACAGCTCTGACAAGTCATATACTAGAGACCTTTTCTCTTCTATGCTCAACTTACTGCATGTAGATGGATCAAGCATCGTCCCTGGCGACAAATAAAAGGAGAGAATAAAACAATATCTGATGATGGCTCTATCATTCTGTGGCAAATTTACAAGATATAGACAATGGAAATCACACAGTATCCACTAAGACTACCTAAAAGAACTTTCGGCACTAAGACTACCAAAGTAGTTGTCAACAGTTTGGAAAATTAGAAAATCAGAGTATAAGTTTGATGAACTTTCTACATAATATGGTTGACCAACTGCAAAAGAGAAGATAGAGACGCAGAACTTTTGGTAGTCCGAAAAAATTAAAACCTTAAATCGACAAATTAAAGCCACAACAGTCTTTAACAAAGCAAAACAAAGCATTAGCTAAAACTCATCCAGCAATGAACAGATCACATCAATAAACGATTGGATTGTTTAGTAAGAGTCCAACTTCAACTTATGTTGACAGTTCATAGTGCAACCATATAAGTACCTCATCACTACGACCAATAATTTATACTACAAAAGAAAAAAGAAAAAAACAGGCATGCTTTGCCTGGTGAGCTGATTAAAGGGAGATTAAGCAACAACCAGGCCGTAGATAGCGTGACTGATTCACCAGATTAATCGGTTGGCTCAATCAATTTGTTACTGGATCTCTAATCTACAAATAACACATTCAATTCTGGTTAATCCGTATGATCGGTCTATTCGGCAAACCATAGTACATATGTTCCTTAACTCAACCATAAGAGAATATTAATCAAACCTAACTTTGTTTTTGCATGCTCATGAAAACCTAACTTTTGTTGACCTCAAGAATCCAAATAGCTCACCGGTTTCGTGAACAAGCTTACAACATGGCTGTCATCAGGCCCCCCGAAAATAGTAGATGCAGGCATGACATTTGTGAAGTACACAAACCAATTTGTCAAATAATATAAGATGCCTTCTTCCACGGTATTCACAACACAAAATCATCTCAAATACCAGGACAATCCAGGTGAGAAATCCAATAATCAAATCCACGAGATTCAGTAGCTTGTCAAAAATTCAGCTGAGTAGTTGTGTTCCCATGAACAATAACACATTCTCTAAAACATTATGCCTCAACTCCATATGCTCATCATACTTGTCTATGTTTAGATCCAATGCGCAAATCAGAACAAAATCAACGATCAATCACAACATGCGCTATCGCTTACAAAGATCTGCATTGCGGCCAATTGGGGAAAACTATAAATCCATGAACAAACAGAACAAGTACTCACCGTCACAAGACGAATCCATGAACGAGCAATGAACCAGCAACCACCACTCACCAAACCAGATTCATCCCCCAAAGCCTCAACCTTCCTGCAAAAAAGGATCAATTTTTCATCACAACACGGCACAAATCCCACCAAACACAATTCCAATCACAACACGGCACAAATCCCACCATCATCAAACCCATCACATAACATAGATTCCCATAAAACCCACCACGAAAAACACAACAAACCACGAATTCAACACATGGAGTGATCCACACACATGGAATCAATCAATCAGTCAAGTACACAACAGGGTCCACCCAACCCCAACAACCCCATCATCAAAAACAACAACAACTTCAGATTTTGAAGAGAACCCATCACAGATTAGGCTGAATAGAGTAGAGGGCAAACATCACAAGTACCAAGAATCAAAAAGGATATGACAGATTCGAATCCATTGATGAAAGGGCCACTCTTCGATGAGGGTTTTGATTGAGATTAGGGTATGGGATTGTTGTTGTTTGGGTCGAGCAAAGAGAGGAAAATGGAGCAAGATGAGAGAGAGAGAGAGAGAGAGAGAGAGAGTACCAAAATAAAAGCGGCTGGGCTGCATGTCATCTCTCCTCCATTTTCTCCCCACACTCAACCTCTTTTCTTTTCTTTCTTTATCGTTGTCTGTTCTTCGTTTTCCCAGAGTGTAAAATCCACCCTTCCAAAATCATCAATCAATCGCAGTAAAAAGCACAAATAAGACTTGTGGGAAAGATAGAGAATCATCTCTTTTAAGTTTAAATCAACAGAATTATTAGAATGTATTTAATAACATCAAATCTCAATAAATTAATATTATTTTTCGTTTGAAGAAAAAAATGATCAAATGATTGATCTTTTATAACATATTTCTTGAATATTTATGATTTTTCTAAAATTCTACTGGTGAGAGACAAGTCAGTTAATCAAAACACGAATAATGGTGATTTGATCGAAGGATGTTTTTTGATCGGAGGATGTCAAGAACTCGACTGTTATTTCTCCCAGGTATTGGCTTTCTTTAACTTTAAAAGAGTACGAAGGAGATCCAGTGATGATGAATGGGCATGAAAATGACATCGCTATGGGTGAATTAGTAAATGCGGCAACACTGTTGATGCTGCAAACGTCCCAGTTATCCAAAGTGATGTGCGCCCCTTCACTTCACGGGTCATCCAACACAATAGGCTTCAATCATGTTACAATATTGCCCACACTAACGTATTTTCTTTTTCGGACACATTAATAAACCTTGCTGTATAATCACAAAGTTTAATGTTGATAATAACTTTTGATGTATATTTTCATTAGGAAAAATGCGTGTATCGACATAATTTCTTTTGGCGGCTTGGCCTAGGACCATGCATGGTCTATGGGGTTCACATGAGGAGGCACTTTCTTTCTTTATTTTTTTCTTTTTTCTCTTTTTTATAGTATTATGGCCTCTGTTCCTGATAACATATGATTCAACTATTTGGTGTGAATAGAGTTGATATAGAAATCGATTTTTGCCAAATTCAGCAAAATTCAATAAAAATAGCGATATTCTTTCTTTCTGGAATGGAAAAGGGCAAAAGGGAGCGGGCATGATAAAAGGCAAGGTGCGTGCCATGATGGCACTGGGCCAGGGACAATTCTGGCAATTCACATTGGAATTTTGATTACGGAACATTAGTGTGACTGATCTGTGTCATGTACATACGTGAAAATTAACCTGAAAATGAAACCGAGCGGATAACACTAGTACATGATCTTAGCAGGTAGAGCGTCCATTTCAACAATAGTCGTTTATGTTTTATGCACAATATTGCTGCCAACAAGGCAGGAAAAAAGCAAAACTGCATGAAGAGCATCATAGAGGGCATGCAGTCGATCTATTAATTAGACCAGGTTACTCGCTTAGTCGCTTTGTCTCAAATAAACTAAGATAACATTTTATACACATGGAATAAATTTTGATGCGAGTCATGGAATGATCAAACGTATCAAATAATGATGAATGATACAACAAATTTTCTATGGGATGCATGAAAATTGAAATATGATAGTCGGAGGAGACTAAATATAGAAAAGAGACGATAATATATCAGTACTAGCGTCGTAGCACTAGCAGTCTAGCACTACATGCATGCATTATTGTGTACTGCTCCTCTTGTCAAGCAACTTCCATGTGACATGGGCTATATATTTAGCCTATTTTGAATAATGTCTTGATAAAATTTAGTAGCTTCTGGGGTCCCTTGGAAGCATGCATCGCACGGTGCATATCTCTATCCAAACTCTTAATATATGATAGAAAATATGGAGTATAAGTAGGAGATTTCGATATACGTTTCTGTTCTGTGAAGGATGCTAGCTTCATGAGAAGTTACACTAGTAGTTCTGTAGTTGATACGTTTTGTATGTGCTCTTAAGAATTACTAATATTTGGTCGTCTTTTAATCAATATTATTTAATGACGTAACTTTCATATATGATACGATGAAATGAAAATTACGATCCCCAGTCTATACAAAGGGAAACGGATAGATGGTGTAAGCTATTCCAAAAGACTGTATGGTATGGACCAATACACGTACACCACCATCAAGAGTAGCTAATTCAACGGTAAGTCCTTCTATGTAAAAATAAATTAAAATTACATACGTCATCATGTTTTGTAAAATTGCCCAACAAAACTGTCACACATTATATAAATATATTTCTTTCATCTCGAATAAATTATGAAAGTTTGACTTGATACGATAAATAATATACGTGTTGACTTAATTTTTGTATTGTGTGGACAATTTTGCCTCAGTGGGTGTGAGAGGAGAATGCGAGTGAGTGGAGAGAGAAAAATTAATAATGACAAAGATGATGTGACACTCCCTTCGTTCCATGAAAATTACAACCGTTCGACTTTTGATATTATTTTGTTTGTATTTTAACTGGTTTTATTTTATTATTATACGATATAAAAATGAATTTTTTTATCCCGAACTATACTACACAACAAGAATTATCATTAGTGTTTGACGAAAAATTTACAAAAAAAATCAATTGATCGTCCTGCGAGACGGATCAAAGTTCACCTTGACATATGTGCACAATATGTTCGTTGCAATTTTCATGGGACGGAGGAAGTATACAATAGAGGTATTTTGGACTTTTAGGTAGTTGTCATTTATTGAAAGTGATGCAATTTATCTGAGATATTCATTTTTAATAATGTGTCGTAATTTATCTGAAATGGATGAAGTTTTTCTGTTGTTTTTTATGATATGGTCCAAAATCCTCATCAATTTATTTTCCGATCAAAACAGTTTATTTTTCACAAGATACAGTAGAATACGGACCCGTGTGCTACACGAGATGAATAAAGATAATTTAAATAAATACTATTAAACTTATCTATATAGATTAATGTATAGTGAACGTGATAGTTTTATTTTCTTTTTTGATAAAATCTATCAAAAGTTATTGTTTTATTATACTAAAAGAGGATTTCATATATAAAACTGTTAGGATTTATTATAATTATTTCTGTATGAAAAATTTTACATATATAATTATTATATATATTTTATTTGATCAAGATATTTTATGTTAAATTTGAGATATTAACTTTTGATTATATGATTGTTCAAATTTTTTAAACTTTTGATCAGATTAAATTTAATAGAGAGAATTATGGATTAGTTGTATTTTATTTCATTAATTACCAATAGCTCATAGTGCAAAAATTTTATTATCAATTAGTTCAACAATTCAAATTATGACATGATTTGCCCTCAACCAAAATAAAAAATTGATTTATTACAATGGATTACAACTTATAATAATTATCTTAAAATCCTAAAAATCTAACTGACGTCACCAATGGCCGCCACTGTCCGTCGTGGCCGTAATGTGCTCATCGTAGTTGCCGGTTCAAACAGTGTTCGTATATCCAAAATATAGTGCGCATGTTATAAACAGTGCTCCAAAACACAATAGAGAGATTAACTTTTGATCCAGATATTTTATGTTAAATTTGAGATATTAACTTTTGATTATATGATTGTTTACATTTTTTTAACTTTTGATCAGGTTAAATTTAATAGAGAGAATTACGAATTAATTGTATTTTATTTCATTAATTACCAATAGCTCATAGTGTAAAATTTTTATTACCAATTAGTTCAACAATTCAAATTATGATATGATTTGCCCTCAACCAAAATAAGAAATTGATTTATTATAATGGATTACAACCTATAATAATTATCTTAAAACCCTAAAAATCTAACTGACGCCATCAATGGCCGTCGCTATCCGTCGTGGCCGCAATGTGCTCATCGTCGTTGTCGGTTCAAATAGTCTTCGTATATCCAAAATACAGTGCGCATGTTATAAACAGTGCTCCAAAACACAATTATACTAAGGGTGTTAATCGAGTCGGTTTTTTGACAGTTCGATTTTTACAATCCCAAATCAAAATCGAACCGATTAATTAATCGGTTCAAAAATCAAAACTAAAACGATTTTAATCGGTTCTGTTTTTTCGATTTTCAAATGGTTTTATTTGTACGATTTTTTAGAGTTTTTTTTGATTTCATCATAGATTTTTTGAGATTATAATTATATATATCGTTCATTAACTTTATATATTTTTACTACACATGTTTACAAAAAATAAATTAGATATATCGAGTTAATAAAAACGACATAAATTATACTAAAAGTATTTGAACGAATAATTTTCTTATTAACCAAATCAAAAGTATTCGATCATAAGAATAGAAAATATGACTAAGAACTTTTATCCATTTCTAACCAAAAAAAAAAAGAACAGACAATATCCATAATCCTAAGGATATTAGGTTAAATTAGATTTAAAATAATATAATGTGTTTGATATTTAAGGTTAATAATGTTATGTAAAATAATTATGATAATTAATTTTGAATGGTTCGATAATCGATCATAAACGGTTTGATTAATTGGTTTATCATTGATTTTTTGGTTCGGTTCTGTTTTAAATCGAGATTTCATTTTGTAAATTAAAACCGAACCATTTAATAATCGGTTCGGTCGATTTTGATTTATCGGTTTGGATAACAATTCGGTGATCGGTTCGATCTCCGTTTTAACAGTTTTATACTCTTTCTGTCTCATATTATTGATCATATTTTTCTATTCGAAATATTCAAAAATACAGTCAGCATATCATATTTATTAACCTTTTTATATTAAAAACACTAAAATAAATCGCGATCTTTTATCATATACTCACCACTTTTTTCCTTCTCCTTTCTTATTCTCTCTTCAAAACTCCACTAACACTTCAATATTATTAAAAAAATACTCTGATTTTGTTAAATCCTATAAAAATTCAACAAATACATAACGTGTTTTATCAAATTATTCATTACATTTTAGGACAAAAATACAATATTAAACTAAATTTTGTTTAATTAATTTAATTGGCATGATGATAAGTTTTGTCTTGAGAACCAAGTCTCGGTCTCACATATCGAGCTCTACCGTATTATTAGTGTAGAGGCAGTTGGAGCGGAGTACAGATTCATCCGGGTCCGCTGTGTTGGGCCATCAATTTCTTCCCTTTTTCGGCAATGAGCCCAACACCCCATACCCTATCACATTTTCTGCGTGCTAGCCAAAAATCTCGCGGATGAGAACGAAGAATTGATTAGGGTTTTCGATTCCCATTTCTCGATATGAATATTCAAAACATCTTCGTTTTCCTCGGCGTTGGCTGGGCAGAATGTGCTGTGGTATTTGATCTGGTTAGAGTGTTGCGTGGTTTTCGTATTTGTCGATCCGTGGGTGTGAAATCATTGATATGGATTCTGAACTTTGACGTGGTAATGTTGTGTCGTTGATGTGTCGATGACAGACGATGAGCGATCGCAGTTTGATATTGATGCGAAAGTTTCCTGATTAAGGGTTTCGTATATCTCTGGGGTGAGGAATGTGAAAATGGATTGCATTGTTCAGATGAGGAAGTTCCCAGAGTCATTTTTTTGAAGTCAATCGAAAACCCTCTCTTACGTCCGATTTGGTATATTTGGACAGTCATCGTGAAATCATCTGAGTTTTATATATGGAATATCAACATACGAGGGAGAGAGTTCCAGGTGGAATAAGAAAAGTGACACTAGGTAGTGTTGTTCCTCCGTGGATTTGTCAATGATGAATAGGCAACTGGTTGGTATAACACTGTGAATTGACTCGAGCACGGGAAGCATATCAATGTATGATTAGCTGCCGCTACCTTAATCCACGCTTGCCTATACATCGTTGCAGCATCTCCAGGATAGAAACCTTGCTGATTGGGGAACCCCGAGGATGAAGTGGATTTTATGTGCTGGGTGATATGGGAATGTGGTTGAGGTTATCACCTGTCGCATTGGAGAACTATGGCGACTGCTAAGGGGATTGATTTTTAGGAAAATGCTATTGAAATCAGCTGGATTTTCCTTGATTCTTTGCCTGTGTTTGTTCTTTGAGCGCTTGGCTCACCGGCATTCTCATCACAGGTACTTCGATGGGATTCAGTCTTTTGCAATGCTCTATTTTGTTTGGTTTTGGATTTTGTTTCGTCATTCTGCGGGCTCTGAATAGTTTACAAATTCATTTGTTGCATGTATCGCATAGATCGCTGATGAGTAAAACTGGACTGACCCAGATCATTCTTGTTAATTGTTATTGTCACGTAGGCATCATGTTGGCCATGCTCGTCTTTCAACTGTGTTCAAAGATCAGAGTCATCCTTCACAAACTGAGCTCAAGCAAAATACTGGAGATTCTTACCCAGGTGTACCATGAATAGCAAAGCTGCAAAATATTGGTTGGTTAACTGATACGCTGGACGATGGATACCTCAGCTTGTTAGTTTCGTATACACGCAACCAATTTCTTACGGACCAATTCCTATCTTGAGCCCAAACCTTGGGACGAGGCATGCTTGATCCCAAAAGGTCAGACCACTCTCAACAATTAATCTGATAGCATTCTATACATTTTGAGTTGATTAGGCTGATCATATGTGTGATCCTTGAAATTCAATATCATTCAAGACTTGCTTTTTCTTACTTATGCTTGTTTGTTTATTTTGCTGCTTCTGCTTTGAATGAAAAAAAAAAAACATGTTGAATTGTTTAGAGCCTAATTAGCGGATTAGCTGAGTTGGTAATCTTCATATTCAGTTTACTCACCTTACTCCAACTGCCTTAATTAAATTACCAGGAATCCCCGAACTTTTCACGTTGACTATGTTATTAAAATCATGATTCATGTCAAATGTTCTGTGTTTGATAGCGAAATTAGTGGATTAGCTTTGTTGATCATCTTCGTCACCCATTGACCTTACTGACTTCAATTGTCGTGCTCTGTTTATTCAGATCTTTTGACTTCGACTAACAAAGGTGCTAGGATAAGTGCTATATTTACATATTAGGAGTAGTCGATCCTTAGATCGATCAAACCGACTGTTTAAGAACTCTGAGTCGAGTTAGTAAGACAGGATGAGAAGGAATCGCTATCGTCTTCGCTTTCGAGATCATCCAAATCCCATAGCTCGTCCTGCTTTTCTTCCTTCTCTGGCACTTCCCACCTGTCTCTATCAATCTCTCTTACCTCCATTATCTCCAAAACCTGCCAATTTAGTGCAAGATGACATTTTAAGCTGTGAACCAAGAGAATACCTCAAAGAGCAGCTCAAACTCACATGATGCTCTGTACATGTGGAATCTTTTAGCTGTTTTTGCATTGTGTGTGATGGTTACATTGTACATGTGGATCAGGGGTGATATGTGATCCTAAAGTACCTATCAAGTTAAAAGGAAAATTTTACAAGACAGTTATTCGACCAGCGATAATGTATGGGTCAGAATGTTGGGCAATTAAGTGACAGCATGTACAGAAGATGAGTATAAACGAGATGAAAATGTTACGGTATGTGTGGACATACAAGAATAGATAGAATACGAAATGAAGTTATCATACAGAAAGTGGGTGTGGTTCCAGTAGAAGATAAGATGAGGGAGTCACGATTAAGATTGTATGATCATGTGAAACGCAGGCCAGTCACAGCTTTTGTTAGGAGATGTGAAGATGGGGAGTTAACACATGTCAAGAGAGGACGAGAGAGACCTAAAAAGACCATGAGAGAAACCTTGAAGTATGATACGGCCTATCATAATCTTACAGAAGATGATGTACATGACAGATTGGAATGATGTCGTCGTATTCATGTAGCCACATTTGATGCGATAAAGGTTTGATTTGTTGTTGTTGTAGAGTTCTGTTTTTTCTTGAGCTAATTGATTTTGCATTGTTTAGGCCATTGATATCGTGTGGGGCAAGAGATTGTCTTATATCGTAAACCAACTCATTTGGGCAAAGATTGGGTCAAACTTAGGAATGAAGGTAATCACTCATTCTGCGCATAGGATCCTATATTTCTTCCTAAAACCTTAACCTATTGAATTATGGATCAGTTCATATTTATAAGAGACCACTCTTTTTTGACTGAGTGCTCTAAGCGGGAAACAAAACGAGAACTAAGAATCCCCAACTATTGCTAGTCACTGGGCGCCGTAGAATGGAAAATTTGATAGATGGGAGGGCTAATTATATTTGTAACTCTCCTTTAAAAAATAAAAAATAAAAGTAAATTATGTGTAGCTTAGTTATGTACTACGAATACAAAGAACTCTGGTAGATATCTCAATAATCAGAATCCTTAATTGACCCGATCTGTTACATTATCATCTACCATACGTTGTTTATAGGGATTCCATTTCCATCAGTAGAGATGCAACATTGCTTGTTTGGTGTTCCAAGTACATCTCCCTTCATAAAATATGGTGGGGTCAAAGTAAAGGATCTATCACAGGCAACTAGTGACTCCTCACGGGATCTCAGAGTACCTTTTTTTTAATCTTTTCAGAGCGAACCACACGTACAAGTTTAAACTCTCATGGGTGACAAGTGAAAACCACTAACTGTCCTGTTTGCGTATCATATCTGTTCCCTGGCGCAGGGGAAGAATAGGAAGAGAGATTGGACTTTTCAACTCATGTTGCATAAAAGACAATAGGAGCCTGTAATCCCTTAAGATACCTTGTTCGTAATGTTGGGTTGTAGTTTGCTTTGAAGCCAAACGACATTTGGATTAACACTAGTCACACACCAGTGCTGCGTCTCGTATTTCTTAGAAATGTCTATAGCTTATAAGCCTTATTTGCGAGGTAAAGTAGAATGTGAGCCTGTGAGGTTGGCTAGATGGATCATGGATGTGGATATGTGATTGTAATGGGAAAAAAATGAAATGAATTACCTGACCCATGGTTGGGCGCCAAGTCGAGGAGGCTCGAATGCAGATGGAAGCTGCAAAAGCTAAGAGTTTAAGCTCGTTGCTATTGTAGGTTCCTTCCAACCTAGGATCGGCCAGTTTCTCAAACTCTCCTCCCTTTAGAAATGGTTTGGCCTGTCCATTGCATAGTTCAAATCAGAACTGGAAATATGCCTCTCATTGTTCTGTAGTATATAGCTATCATATACTCCGTATTATGTAGCATAGACTGCGTTGTTACCCAGTTGCGTAAGCTCTGGTAGGATGCATCGACCGGCCTTTTCCCCGAAATTAGCTCTAAGAGATACACTCCAAATGCAAACACGTCTGTCTTCTCGTCAACAATCCCATGGGAGAAGTATTCTGGTGCTAGGTACCTGCAATTTTAAGTATTTCCGTGATCAGTTCCATCTGCAACACTTCTGACTTCATAGCCAAAGAATGTGTTGATTTCAGAGTGTGCCACAGAAAATTACCCAACTGTCCCTTCTATCGGAAGGACAGAATGGTGAGTCCAGTGAGCAGGAAGCCATTTAGCAAGTCCAAAATCGGAAATCTGAGGCTCATAATCCTCACTTAGAAGAATATTTGATGCCTTGATATCTCTATGAATGATCCGTCTCTGACATCCCTTGTGCAAGTAATGAAGTCCTCTAGCTGTCCCAATTGCTATCTTGTACCTCTTATCCCACTCCAATGCGGGCAATTCCCCGTCTATCATAAATGTAACGAGAACAGCAGAAAAGGAAATGTGTTAGTAAATGAAGTTATACAGTTTCTGAGGGCAATGTTCGTTTTGGTGGTTTGTAGTTAATGGTGAGTAGTAGTTGTATGGAAGTACCATGGAGACGAGAAGCGACGGATCCTCTTGATGAGTAATGGAAGATTAGGAAGAGGCCGTTGTCGATGCAGCATCCAATAAGCGTCGAGACATTGGGATGGTTAACGTGTCCGATGGTTCCTATTTCTGTCAAGAACTCCCTCTCCCTCTTTTCTTCCGAGGATGATCTAGTTAGCTTCTTCACGGCGACTAATCCGCCATTGCCTAGTTTTCCCCTATACACCTCTGCATACCCTCCTTTTCCAACCAAATTATCTGTGAGACTAAAAGATGAGTATATCTTTAACATAGGAATGTAAGAAACGAGCAAAATTAAGCTATATTTTCTGCGTGGAGAATGTGTTTGAACCTGGGCTGAAGCCATTGGTGGCAAGGAATATCTCTTCAAAAGGGAAGCATTTCCATGTTGGTCTTTGAGACTTCTCTTGCCCACCATTTTTCATCTTTTCATCTCCACATTGCTCAGCTGATCTTTTTGTGTCACTTGCTGCTGTTGTTGCTGGCACTTCTACATCACCTTCTACTTCTCCTTTTTCGGCGCTTCGTCGCCACTGTACGGGGAACAGCCACTTCAAGCTTCCGGTTCTAGCATACTTCATATTACCAATCTCTACCGCTTCTTCTTCTCCTTCTCCTTTTTCGGCACTATGTCGCCTCTGTATCGGGAACAGCCGCTTCCAGCTTCCTGTTTTAATAAACTTCATATTACAGATCTCTGCCTAATATGTCCCAGTTTCCTTTGCTTGCTCTTATTATCAAGGAAGCATGGAGCATACGCAGAACCAATGACCAACTATGATATGAAATTTTGAACCTATGTGTAGGAGAAAAGGAGCTAGCAAGGTGTTTGAGAACTGGTTATTTTGTAGGGAGAGGATGAGATTGGAGGGTGAGATGTTGGTTGGTCCTTTTTCTTTTAAATGTGATTGGCTAAAAGGGTAAGTACCCTCTTCAACTGTTTCATATAGAACAAGGTGTTGGTTGCTGTGTGTTGTGAAGGAAAGTGAAGAAGATTGGCATGACTTTGGGAGGGTTAATGAGGTGCCAGGATCCTCTGCTATGATGCTCTAACAGCAAAAAAATCCAATGATTCAAAAAAAAAAAAAAAAAAAAAAAGAAAAACTTTTTTTTTTTATTTGTGTGATGGTGCAAAACCTACATAGGTTGGAGATTTTTATTTCGTCTCTAACCGATCCCAAGATCGGATAAAATAGTGAGGGTTGTGTATTAGGTAGTCGACAGCCAGTACGTAAAAAGTCCCGTTGGATCTCTCAATATGAATATGACGATTTGTGAAAATTTTCTTGAGGCGTACCTCAGTAGCGACGCGTTGCACGGCTTGAGTGCTTCGAAAAATAAACAAAGGCCGCTATATCAACGTCCTGATGTAGTGAAAAATGAATAAGGGTTTCAGCATCACGAACGAATGCGATTAAAGAAGTTAGTCCAGAAAAATAGAGTTCGTTTAGTTAGTTAGGACATTGGGACCTTGAATGGAAAACTTTTAGAGCTAGTAGATACAATGGTTAAAAGGAGGATTCATATCGTTTGCTTACAAGAGACGAAATGGACCGAAAATAAGGGTAAGTTTATTCAAAGTACGTGATTCAAGCTATGTTATTGTGGTCAAAGTCGGACTAGGAATGGAGTTGCTATAATTATGCATAAAGAGCTGGTAGAAAATTTGATTAGTATCAAGCGTTGGAAAGATAGGGTGATTTTTATTAAGGTGTTGATTAGGAAGAAAGTGATTAATATGGTAAGTGCTTATGCCCGGCAAGTAGGTCTTGGAAAAAATATTAAGGTTCAGTTTTGGGAAGACATAGATGAAGTAGTGCAGTCGATCCCTGAGAAGAAAAAGGTCTTTATTGGTAGGGATGTAAATGAACATGTCGGTGAAGAGAAGGATGGTTACTCATAGGTTCACGGAGGATTTGATTTTGGTGAGAGAAATATAAAAGGGAGAAGTATATTGGATTTTGCTGTGACATATGACTTTATGGTTGCGAATATTTTCTTTAAAAAACATGAAGAATATTTGATAACCTTTAAGAGTGGTTTATGCAAGTCTCTGATTGATTATTTTTTTATGAGGCGAATAGACCTGAAGGATTGTAAGGACTGTAAGGTTATCCCAGAAGAATGTTTGACCACTTAGCATCGTTTCTTAGTTATAGATGTATTTCTGTCTCAAATAGAAAAGAAGAATAAAACAAAATGTAATCTCATAAGGACGAAATGGTGAAATTTAAAAGAAGATGAATAAAAGTTTTTCAAAGAGAGGTTGTTGAGAGAAGGTGCATGAACATTTGACGGGAGTGCATGTGAGATGTGGGATGCGATGGCTGATTGTATCCGACGTATAACGAAGAAGACATTAGGACAATCTAAGGGCCAACCACTGTTCGATAAAGAGGGATGGTGGTGGAGTAAAGAGATTCAAGATAAGATAAAGTATAAAAAAAAATGTTACAAGGCTCTGTTTAAATGTCATAGTGATGAAAATTTAGAGAAGTATAGACGCGTCAAAAAAGAAGCTAAATATGCTGTAAGCGATGTGAAGAATAAATCGTATGAGAAGTTGTATGAAAGATTGAATACAAAAGAGGGGGGAAAAAGTCTTTAAGTTAGTTAGATCAAGAGACAGAAGAACTAAGGATTTAGGTCAGGTAAAATGTGTTAACGACGATGTCGAGCATATTCTTACGGCTGATAAGGACATTAAGGAAAAATGAAGAGAGTATTTTGACAAACTCTTTAATGGCACAAGGGAAGTGCCTCTAAATGAAACAAGTGGGAATATAGATGCGATGATAAACCGATGTTACTTTCTCCGCATTGAGACAGAGGAAGTTAAGGAGGTTTTAAAGCGGATGAGCTCAAGAAAGTCTATGGGTTCAGATGAAATCTCGATCGAAACTTAAAAATGTCTTGCGATAGAAGGAGTTAATTGGTTGACAAAACTCTTTAATAGAGTTTTGATAGATAAGAAGATGCCTGATGAGTGGAGAAGGAGTACTTTGATTCCCATATACAAAAACAAAGAAAATGTTCAAAATTGCTCCAATTACAGAAGAATCAAACTTATGAGTCACAGTATGAAGTTATGGGAGAAAGTGATAGAGAAAATGTTAAGAAAGATACAAGGGTCACTGAGAATCAGTTTGGTTTCATGCCTGATAGGTCAACCATGGAAACTATTTACCTTTTGCGATGTGTAATGGAATGTTTTAGGATAGAGAAGAAGAATTTACATATAGTTTTTGTCGACCTGGAAAAAACGTATGATTCTGTTCCAAGAGAAGTGATTTGGAAAACTTTAGAAAAGAAGGAAATGACGAGTAGGTATATCGAGATTGTGAAAGACATGTATGAAGAAGATGCTACATGTGTGTGAACCCATGTTGGTGAAACGATTATTTTTTCTATTAAAATAGATTTACACCAAGGATCAGCTTTGAGCCTATCTCTTTTCGCCTTAGTAATGGATGATCTCACTAGACATATACAAGATGAAGTACCATGGTGTTTACTTTTCGCTGATGATATTGCTCTGATGGACGATACGGAAAAAAAAGGTGAATGAAAAACTTGAGACTTGTAGGGAGACGTTGAAAAGCAAGGGGTTAAGGATCAGTAGAACCAAGACAGAATATATGAAATGTGTTTTTAATAAGAGTAATCAAACAAATAGTGAGAATAGAGTCTCTCCCTAAAACGGATTTTTTCAAATATTTAGGTTTGATGCTACATAAGAATGGAGGAATTGATGCAGATATTGATTATAGGATTAAAATAGGTTGGCTGAAATGGAAGGACGCTTCATGGGTGGTATGTGGTCCTGAAATACCTATCAAGTTAAAAGGAAAGTTTTACAAGACAACTATTCGACCAGCGATGCTGTATGGGTCAGAATATTGGACAATTAAATGACAGCATGTACAGAAAATGAGTGTAAACGAAATGAAAATGTTAAGGTGGATGTGTGGACATATAAGAATAGGTAGGAGACGAAATGAAGTTATCAGATAGAAAGTGGGTGTGGCTCCAATAGAAGATAAGATGAGGGAGTCACGATTAAGATGGTATGATCATGTGAAACGCAGGTCAGTCACAACTTCTGTTAGGAAATGTGAAGATTGGGAGTTAGCACAAGTCAAGAGAGGACGAGGAAGATCTAAAAAGATCATGAGAGAAATCTTGAAGTATGATATGGCCTATCATATTCTTACAAAAGATGATGTACATGACAGATTGGAATGACGCCGCCGTATTAATGTAGCCGACCCCACTTGATGGGATAAAATTTTGATTTGTTGTTATTATTGTTGTTTATGTGATGGTGCAATTGGCATCATTGGATTGTTAGACAGCAAAGTGCTGTCCAGAAACCCACAACAAACAATCCAGGTCCGTTAATGAGTGGGTTTTTTTTAACAGAAAGGCTATGAGCCTATGACTTGGGAGGCCATAAATATCATCTGTATCTCAATATTTTTTTAAGTGAATTTTTTCTGGATTTTTCAGGTTTTTCATTGACTTCTCTCTTATCTACGAATTAAATTATTTATATGATTTGAACTCATATTTCGTTATATCTGTTATGATATTATATTGAAAAAATCAATTTATTAAAATTCATAAAATTCATTTTTCTGATATAATGTCTGAATAATGACGATATCTGTCAAAGAGAAGTCATAATGGCCGATCTGGCAATGGGAATTAGGGCCCCATGATCCATGCATTTTGTCTTGGAGTAGGATAGAGTTGGGTATGTGGTGGGTTAGAAAGTCGTTTTGAGTTGGATTTGGTGATGTCTGTTCTTGTTTTAGCATCATACGAAAGTCACAAGTTCTACTGTGATCATAATTGTGGAAATTATGTAATGCCAACAAGGTTTTATCAGACACCTAATCATTTATTTGAGTAGTTCACCCATTTTATTCAGTGATTGTGTGGTTTGTGTTTCTGCCTATGTTGTCTATAACCAAACAACCATGAGCACAACTTTTTGCAATCATTTATTAGGCAATTATGAGACTATAAGAAACCCATTTTACTATGGTTTTGAAATTAATTGATGAGACTGGTAGGTACCAAGGAGGTCTGCAGAATTCCAGTGATCTAGTATTTTTTTTTTATTTTTTTTGTGATAAGATTGTCCGGACCAGCTCATGTGCATCTCGACTAATTCCTCAGATACTGATAAGACGTCCTCCCATCAGCATCGGGTAAAATTTTGACCGAAGTCAACGGGCGTGACCAACTTGAATTTTGAGGCTAGTGGGATTCGAATCCAAGACCTTCAAAAAAAAGGTTGAATCGAACACCACTGAACAAACCCATATTGATTACAGAGTTCTAGTATTTCTTAACTGTAGAATGACAACAAATTGAATGTTGTTCTTTGTGTCTCTTGCAGTTTAACTATCTTTGCACTTCAAGTAACTACATGCCTATGTTGTTTAAAGACGTCTGGTTTTAGAATGTATCTTCGTTTTTGTTTCGACTGTCAAATCCTGACTATTTAATACTGCTTTCCGTCTCGGATCCTGATATCTCATCTTTCCTGACTCTTCTGTTTCATTTTCTTCACTTCGTGATGGGAGACAGAAATTCCCTTTAAAAAATGTGACCGAATCCTAGCCGAACATGTCGGTTGAACTGATGGCTTGTTCTTACAGATTTACATGTAGATGGCATTTTGGCATGTGATCATATAATGTTTTGACATTGGAGAATGTCCATTGAGAAGTGCCTATAGTTAGTTTGAGAAATGAAAAATGGTCCAGAGAGGAGAGACCATATAGCTCGAGAGTGGTTGTGTGCTATAAGTGCAGTTGAACCCAGCAAGTGCAGAACAGTGCAGGCACTATAATTAAGTGTCCAACCCCTCTACTCATGAAGCACCCCCACATCACACACAAGTCACAAGTCAAGTTAATGTTTGGTGGTCACCATCTTGTAAGGTTGATTACAACTTTGAGATGGTTCCTTGGGGCAATGGAGTCGGGGCTACTTGGGTTGGATCTCTACTGGTAGGGATAAAAGAGAATCTTTTAGGTTAAGAATCTCGTTGTTTCGACTAGTTTCACGATCGAAGCATGTTCAATAACGAGCTACAAGCTTGAACGTGTTGAGTGTTTGTTTTGGTATCCTTTCGAGTTTAGTGATGTAAATGCCTAAATGGTCCTTAAGTTTCTGTGGAATACTGGCTGTAATCGGATTTCCCTTGAGAAGCTTGTTGCTAGGATTCATTAATTTGTTTGCGATCATTGGAAATGGAGCTAGCTCACCTTAACAATTGTACCCATCTATACAACTAGACTCTAAATTTTAGCAACAGGCTGGAGAAACAACTATGCTTTACATGTGGAGTTGCTACAGGCTGGAGAGACCAATTTTTATTGAACTGGTTGCTATGTGATCGTGATATGTTGGAGATTGCCATTGATGGCTTATAGCATCCACAATACAGTCGCCAAATGGACTATTAAAGTTTAAAATATAGCAACCTTCATACCTTATTGTATTTTAATGGATAAATTTTTTGTGTCAAATTTTGAGATGTTAAAATTGTTATCAAATTTAATAAAAAAAATGAAATCGAGCGAGAATTTAATAAAAATGAAATCATTTTGGTGTAAAATAACATTAAACGTTGGAGATACAATTGTATAATTGATACTAAAAACACTTTTTGATGTCAAATTATAACAATGGTTACATTTATTTTAACATCAAGGTTGGACTTCTCTTATATTTTGACATTGAGGACTTTGGCAACAAAACAACATTAGAGATGCTAAAATATAGTTTGTTATTGCTAAATATGACAATCACCATGGGAGATACTCTTATGTTTCAAGCTATGCTTTAAGCCTTTAACTATGAAGAAACATTAAAATCTTTTTGCCTTCTGATGCTCTAAACTGAGCTCTAACTCCATGACTGCCACCGGATCGAGGATTCAGTTCTGACTTACAATTCGGTTTTGAACTTTGTTATCCTAATGGGCTTATGATGAATATGTGTATGTAATTTGTTGGTGCTGCTTTTGCGACGGTAACGAATCATTTTGTGTGTATGTGTATATAGGTCCGGGGCTTGAGCTCTTGATGACCAAATGAAGACGGGTCTAGTCTAACCAGTACATGGTCTCATGATACATAAGGTAATATACTCACGCTAAATCATTTCTTGCGTTCTATGCATTTATGCAGAATCACCAATTTCGCTATAATACGAACAATTGAATCCAAAAATGCTTAATGCTTATCTCTAAGTTCATCAAACTAATCCTGTCAAGAAAGCACGGAATTTGCATTCCATGCAAAGTTCCAAATGAATCTGTCTATAGAAAGAGCATTATTAGATTTCGGATAGAAAAGTTCAATGATATGAAATCAACTAAAGTAGAGCCCCAGGCACAAATGATAATTCAAAAACTTTGTTGGAAACTTTCAATCAGAACTTTTGTGTTCTTTGTGAGATGGGCTGCTTTGTGTGGGGGTGAAAGGCCAGTGACAGTGATGAGGCTGGAGCCCTCAAAGAGATGTGGACTTCTATGGGGATGGGCTGGGTGCTCATTGATACCTAATGATCTGTGTTTCTTTGACTACCACATAAGAGCTATTGTTACGTTTTGGTAATTCTGTTGGATGGAATATGAAACGTTTGTACTTGACCCCTTACGGTAATCGTGGCAGGTCATTTACGTATTCTAAATGTATCGTAGTAATGTAGCGGGAGAAACAAAGTTTTTTATGCAAATCTCCTTGATTACTGTTAAGGTTTGTCGCAAATAGTACCTTGAGACATATATTAGTTACCCAATTATCAAATGATTTGGCCAAATTGTGCAAGTGCCCAGGGCGCAAAATTCATCCAAATGAATTTGGTCTGTTGTTTGAGCTTGTCAATAGCTATTATCTTTCAGTTTACCTCCATGTTCCCTTCTAATCTCTGATAGTGTGTAATAGCTGAAGCTTTTGGTTGCTTCAGGACAAAGAACCATAAAAACAAGACTCGGCTAACTCAGCCTGCGGCAAAATATGTACTTTCAAGGCTCTTCTGAAGTATTCTTGATACAGATACTTGATGCATTTCCTCTGCGCCTAACCCAAGCCATCTGTTCTGTGAGTAATGCCGTTGCATCTGCTACTTGTTCTTTAAGTATATATAATGCTGCATTGATCAACTCATTTTTGTTTTCTTATAGTAAGTAGCGTAGCACTTCACAGCTACGTTGGACATGACAAAAGCAAATGGCGAAGCTTTGTGTGCAATCTGCTTTTACTGCACTTGAACCATTATCTGCAATTGTAGAAACCTAGGACCGAAATAATCCAACCTGGTCAGGGTCTGATATAATGTTCATTCTGTTAGTTTAAGTATCACTCTCATGTGGAGCCTAGTATTAAGTGTGTTTGTGACATTGTCGGGAGATTTTTTCATGCAATTGTCGGGGGTGTGTGTGTTAGCTTTGTATATATTACATGTTCAATCAGCAGGGTACATGTATTAGAAGATCAGGGAAAATCACAAAAGGAGCAGTAGCTTCAGCAGTGGGTTTTTGGTGCAAAAACTGGTCTGCGTAGTTTGCTTCAGGGCAGTGGATCAAGATTGATCCGGTGTCCGATCGTCATCAAATTTGATCAGCGGGTTCACAACACTTGGTTCTTCAGATCCAACGGTTATTTTTGTGATGGGAGTCTCCTACGTCAAGATATTCAGCCCAGAACAGCAGCCTGTTTCTTGACTCCGATTTTGGTGATCTCTTCTCTTGATTCTCTTGTGTGCCAAGATCATGATCTTGATGTTGTTGTTGTTGCATGCCTCTAGTACTATCTAAAGAGGACCTTTGTATGTCCATTATTTGGAGATAGTGGAGATTTGAAACAGACTACTGTTCCGTGATTTTTATTCCTCTTTACGGAGAGATTTTCCACATTAAAATTACATGTCTTTTCCATTTATGCTTTGGATGGTATTATGTACACTAATATAGTTTCCTAACAGGTTTACATAAAGAAACAGACGTGTGAATTCCGTTGTGCTAATCCAATATAAGTCGGATTAGTGATAATCCTCCCATCAAAGTGATATCAGAGCCGTGTTTGTTTTTGGACTATGTGAAGCCATGAAAACTAATACTAGTAGGATGATCACTTGAATAGATCTAATTACCATATATGAAAAGGAAAAATGATCGATCTTCTCTATGTGAAAGATTATTATTGGCCTATAAAACTGAAGGTGAATGAGAAATAATTCATCGTCAAGTTTGTGGGTATATCAGACAATGGGTAGATGATAATGTTTTGAATCATATCTCAGAGGATACAAATGCACAGACTTTATGGGATAAGCTCGAACAGTTATATGCTTGAAAGACCGAAAATAACAAGTTGTTTTTTACAAAACAAATGATGGCTTTGAGATATCATGATGGTACTCCTTTAACTGATCATTTAAATTCGTTTCAAGGAATTATAAATCGGTTAGCTGCTATGAGTATCAAGTTTGATGATGAGATTCAGGCTTTGTGGTTGCTTGGTATTTTACCTGACTCTTGGGAGGCCTTTCGGACTTCTTTGTCTAATTCGACCCCAGATGGTACTATTACCATGGACTTAGGCAAGAGTAGTATTTTGAATGAAGAAATGAGAAGGAAAACTCAAAGTTCTTCTTCGCATTTCGATGCCTTGGTTATGGAAAAACGGGGTAGAAATGAGAATTGTGGTTCAGTAAATAAGGACAAGAGTCGCAGTAAAAGTATAGACAAATTTAATAAGTTTTTAAATGTTTAGTGTTATCACTGCCATCAGAAAGGACATACTAAAAGATATTATCGTCAACTTAAGCAAGGAAAAGAGAAAAGGGTTGATTCTGATAATAATGACAACCGTGTTGCTGCACTTTCAGATGACTTTCTTACTGTGCTTGACGGTGATGCCGTGAATTTTGTATGTCATGACTTTAGTTGGGTGATTGATAGTGGTGCATCTGTTCATGTTACGTCTCGCAGGGATTTGTTTACATCTTACAGGTTAGGTGACTTTGAGTCTGTGAAGATGGGTAATAATGAGTCAGCTGTAGTTGTGGGCATCGGTGATGTGTGCCTAGAGATCAGTAATGGCATGAGGTTGGTTTTGACCACTGTTAGACATATACCTGATATTCGCTTGAAAATTTGATCTCCACAGGTAAGCTGGATGATAAGGGTTACTACAGCACATTCAGTGACGATCAATGAAAACTCACTAAAGGTTCTATGGTTGTGACTAGAGGCAAGAAATGTTCTTCTTTATATATTATGCATGCAAAGTTGTCTGTTGACAGGATCAATGCAGTTGATGATGAATAGACAGTTAAGTTATGACATAAGAGATTGAGTCACATTAGTGAGAAGGGATTGACAGTTTTGGCCAGAAAGAACGTCCTCATGGGGTTGACAAGTTGTTCACTGAAGAAGTGTGTGTATTGTTTAGCAGGAAAGCAGAATAGGGTTGCTTTCAGAAGTTCCCCTCCTTCACGGAAATCAGGTATTCTTGATTTGGTGCATTCTGATATCTGTGGTCCTATGAAGACTAGAACACTTGGTGGATCCCTATACTTTGTTACCTTCATAGATGATTATTCAAGAAAGTTTTGGGTATATACCTTGAAATTTAAAGACCAAGTGTCAGATGTTTTTAAGCAGTTTCAGGCTTCAGTTGAAAGACAAACAGGAGAGAAGTTGAAATGCATCAGAAGTGATAACGGGGGAGAGTATATTGGTCTTTTTGATAAGTATTGCAGGCAGCAGGGTATTCGGCATCAAAAGAATCCTCCAAAGACACCTCAGTTGAATGGATTAACTGAGAGAATGAACAGAACGCTGGTGGAACGAGTAAGATACTTAATTTCACAAGCACAACTACCGTGATTTTTTTGGGGTGAGGCTTTGAATACAGTTGTACATGTTTTAAATCTTACTCTATGTGTTCCTTTAGATTTTGATGTTCCTGACAGAGTTTGGACAGGTAAAAATATTTTTTATGATCACTTGCGCGTCTTTGGATGCAAGGCTGTAATATCCTAAAAAAAATTTCGATTTAAAAATATATAATGGTTATAAAATACGCGTACGGTATATATACAATGAACGTAGAAATAAAATTTATAGACAATGAACATTACATCGTTAAAATTATTATACGTTTGAGATACAGATTTAAGCTTGAAAATTTGAGATAATTGAACGAAACATAATTATAAAATATTTGAGATATTTAAATCGATAACGATTAATTATCGAAAGATAAATTATACGAAACACGAACAAATATAATCCGTAAGATATTTAAAGGGTAAATTAATTAATCACACCCACACAAATTCTCCTCACCCATCACCAATTCCCATCTTCTTCACCCACCGCCACCGACACCATCTTCTTCTTCTCCACCACACCACTTTCTCACCCACTATCACCAAACCCGACCTCAACCATCGCCCTGCCATCATCACTGTCGCCCACCACTCATCGCCGCCATCTCTCACCATCGTCCACAGTCGTATACACCGCAGCCAGGCCGCCATCAAGCTTCCACGCAACCTGCCGTCACACGCCGCCCCGAAGCCGTTGCTAACCACGTCGTCGTCGCTGTCATTGCGCTACCATTGGATCCGCCACTGCCCAGACATCGCCTCCACCCCACAACCTCATGCCGCCCCGCAGCTTGCCATCGCACCCCGCTCACCGCCAATGGACGCCACCAGCTGTCGCCGCCAGTCTCGTTGCCAGCCGCCGCCAGACGCCCAGCCAGCTCCGCCACCAAGCCATCGCGCATCGAACATCGCCACCCTTGCCTCGCCTTCTCTGCCAGCTCCGCACGGCCCGGACATCGGCTCGCAGCAGGCCTGATACTGGCCCAGCAGCGAGCCCTACATCAACGGCCTAGCAGGCCCATTATCAGCCCGACGCGGACCGACAGTGACCCGACAACAAGCCCGGTTTAGCTCGACAGCACCCCGACACCAGTTGGACAGCGCCTGATGTTGGCCCGGCATCGGCCCGACAGGCCCGTCGCTTCGTTTGTTCGTTCTCGTCGCTTCGCCTCGTGTGTTGTTTTGAATTACACACCGAGGAGGTAACTATTACTAAACCTTCCTTGAATACCTGTGAAATGTATGATTGAATGCAGGATTGTGATGGGTGGTTGTTGATGTGATATCGTCGGGTTGGCGAGGATGTGATTTTGTGTGTATGTGATGTGAATTGTTAATGATTGATGGTTGTGGTGGATGGGAT
>JAOVYX010005766.1:0-37133 GCA_035668315.1 Drosera spatulata
ATTAGGATCGAGAGGGGTTAGGTTACCTTTGAAGCGTGTTTAACCCTAGTTTTACTTAGGGTTAAAGAATCCCTTAGGACCTTTAACACTCGAAGTCATCGTCCCGCTACCCTGCCTTCTTCACCGTCGTATCCCCGCTGCCGTCACCGCCGATGGCCGGAATGTGGCCGGAATGTGGCCGGAATGTCACCGGAAATGCTTCGTTAAGCCGTTTTAAAGCTCGTTTACGTAGCACCTTTGACACCCATTACACCCGAAGTCATCAGAACACATCATCTTGCTCTGCCACAAGTTTTCACCGTTGCCCGCCGGACTTTGGCCGGAACTTGGCTGGAAGTTGGCAGGAAAAACTCGTTAAGGCACTTTAACGTTCGTTTAAGTCCAAATCTCGAAACCAAAGGCACCCGACACCACCAAGGCACCTAACCCTACTCAGGAACACTCTGTCATCACTCATCACCGGACCTCAGCCGAAAGTTGGCCGAAAAACTCCTTTGGAGTTTTTCTTGACTTATGCGTGTCATCATCGCGTAAGGGGCCAAGCTAATCTTCTCTGTATCGTTCTAGCTTGTCGAAACGTTCCTCGAGTAATGGTCAGGGAGGTGGCAGCGTGTCCATGGTGGTGGTGACGTGAAGACAACAAAATGAACAAGAGGGAACCCGCGCGGCTAGCTTCCTTCAACGCGGCTGATCATGGCGGCTGTCCTAGCTCGGGAGTTTGTCCTCTTCCTTACACGACAACGAGCATGGCGAGTGATGTGGAGGAGCGACGAGGTTGCCGGATGATGGTGGTGTCTCGGCTTAACATGACGGCTTGCGCGAAGGAGCAAGGCGGCAGTTCAACGTGCGGCTTCTTGTTTTTCTTTTTCCTCCCTGGCTGCGCATTTTTTCCTCCCGGCTTAATGAAGATCATGGTGTGCGGTTGGTGGCTCGGTGATGTGGGTGGAGAGTGTCGGGTGTGGGTGGAGTTGGTGGCTCGGTGGAGGCGCATGAGGTGGCGGACTTGGTGAGTGCGGTTGGTGCATGGTGCGGGTAAATGCAGGGAAAGGAACATTCAAGTGGAGGGAAAAGTAATTTGAATTATTTGGTCCCTCGTTATATTTTCGTCAGTCTATTTTTATCCCAGTTTCGTAATAATTATCTTCTGTTAATTAATTCGTGTCAATTTAATCGTATCAAAAACGTTAATATCGTAATCCTTTAAACGATATAACTTTCTGAGACTAAAAACCGTTACGTTATAATATTATAACATTGATTCGTTCGTTATAAATAAACATGCGATCATAACGTCTCTCGATAATTAATCATTGTCGATTTAATTATCCCAAATATTTCATAATAATATTTCGTTCAATGCTCTCAAATTTCCAGGCTCAAACCTGTGTCTCAAATGCACAATAACTTTAACGATGTAACGTTCATCGTTCATGAATTTTATTTATGCATTCGTTGCATACGCTTCGAACGTATATTTTTAACCCAATATATATTTTTAAATTTGATAATTTTTTTGGGTTATTACATAAACACATTCATATAACTATCACAAAACACCCCTTGCGAGTCACGTCGAGCAACGTGTGCTACTCAAGCCTTACGTGATCCTTGATGGCGAGATGCTATGTTCGAAGAATTTAGTCTCTTATTGAAAACGACATATGGGAGGTCATCCCTTCTCGCTCGTCTCTTAATTTTATGGGTTGTATATGAATCTTTCGCATCAAACACCGATCAAATGGGAGCGTAGAACTTTATAAAATCCTACTTATCGTCATGATTATTCATCAATGCCCTAGGATTGACTGTATAGAGACTTTCAGTCCCATTATAAAATCGACCACTATATGGGTTTTCATCCATGCCCTGGGGTTTTCATCAATGCCCTATGAGCATAGAATGTTATAAAGCGTGATTTTATCGTCAAGAGTTTTCATCAATGTCTTAGGGTTAACTATACAAAGACTTTCAGCCTTGTTTAGGGATGGCGGGTTTGGGTCGGGGATTGTAATACCCAAACCCGAGCCCTAAACCCATAACCCACCCCAACCAAAACTCGATCGGGCTTTAAAATATTAAATCCAAATCCGATCCGATCGCGTTCGGGGATACCCGCTGTGTAACGTCCCGACTTTCCGTACCGGAGGACACGTGGCGTTATGCCATCACGGACCCAGTCCGTGACAAGGCCAAGTAAACCGAATGGGTTTAGGGGTATAAAAGTTAAGGAAACTATAAATAGTAGCCATATATATAGCTTACAGTTTTAAATATTTGTTTAGTTACAGCATTGGTGCAGAAGCAATGCAGATCGATTATTACATTAAACAAAATAGATCCTCTGATCTGCTAATACATCCAAAAGTACGTGATATCATCTATATGCATGCACACTCACACTAAGGACCTTCAGGTACTGTTGGGGGCATACATGTAATTGAAAAGCATAACCTTGAGCTAATGAAGCTCAGCAACCTAAGGTGTATGAATCCCAATTACAGGAAACTTTCGGTAATGACTATGACGATCGTAGAAAGTCCCTAAAATATTTTTATATATATAGGAAAATATGGGTGCCATATGAAACAGCATCGCTTCTTATTGCTTTATATGGCTTCATATCGCTTTTAAGAGTCATTCCTTTCATTTGTATTTATTTAGGATTTATGACTCGACTTAAAAGCAACGACTCCAAGGATAATAACCGACTCAGACTACAAAGATAAAGTGTCAATCGTCATCCGCACTACCCAGTAGATTATATTTTCGCACCTGCCTACTCTGTGCGTCGCCTTGTACCACTCGTGCTCATTCAATGAGGCACCGCATGCCAGCATTGAGATAATTTGGACCTCCTTACGGAGAGCAACCCGTGGCCCCATCACAATGGCGTAGAAGCCGCTGCATGCATGCAAAGAGGATGGGGGATGCCCAACGCTCCTTAGCTAGTTCTCACCCGTGACATTGACTCAAAGGATAATACAGGAGTGCAATGACTCAAACCCAAGCCACCAAGGCTATTCAAAGAAGTAACAAATGATCGCAATGGATAAAAAAAAGGGACACCATTGTTTGACCATCTCAATAATTCCAGTGAAAATGACCAACGATCCAACGGATACAAAAAGGACGTCAATGTCGACCTTATCAGTTCAGGATGCGATATTTCTTATTCGTTCGCTTTTTTATTAGTTCACACAGATAGTGTAACCATGCTCTATATCCTCCGTTTCCTTTTTAGTTATTGTTTAGAGGTCGCTTTCATTCATTTTCCGAAAGGGTATATATAATATATTGGTGTGTATTCTAGTTCATTTCAACCCCAAATATCCCACCACATATCAAACATGATCGTATATGCACGTTTGATGTTATGTTTCTATACGTATAGGTTATATATTCTCAAATACGTATTTAGATTTAAGGTTCAATGTACGAAATCGATGATTCCCTGGTCAGAAGACTGTCGTGGCCATGACTGACCCTATCGCGGCGGGCGCGACCCCCGCTTTATACATAATCCCGTGATCGAGTAAAATCCGTCGTATCGCCACTTCAAGCATACATAGGTCTAACGAAACACGTCCATGGTATTTTAAGATCATAATTAGCATAATTTTACGTACGCATGTGTTCATGCATGCTCCCATTCGTATTTTGTCGAAACTAGGGTTTCGTTATATCGCCTTAACACATCAACCAAGCAACCATGCATATCATCGCCCTCCTGACGGTACACTTCTCATCACATTCATCATAACACATCATATTGATGAAATATTAAGCACGAAACGGATCGAGAGGGGTTAGGTTACCTTTGAAGCGTGTTTAACCCTAGTTTCACTTAGGGTTAAACAAACCTTAGCAACTTTGAAACCCAACGTCACCCGATGCTATCCAACTTCCGTCACTGCTTTGTCCTCATCACTGTCACTGTCGGTTGCCGGAAAGTCGGCCAGAATGTCGCCGGAAATTCGTCGGGAAGTTTCGTTAAGTCATTTTACGCTCGTTCATGCACATCCCTTGGCATCCATTACATCAAAAACCCGTCCCCCGCTTCGCCACCCCGCTATCCTTCCTCCGTCACGCTGGCTGCCGGACCTCGGCCGAAATTTGGCCAGAAGTTGGCCGGAAAGCTTCGTAGAGGCGTTCTAAGCTCCTCTCCGCTCAAACTTCGAACTCAGGATGTCCAAGACCTCGTCCCACTCGTTGCCTGCCTGCCACTGCCTTCTCGAAGCTGCTAGTGGCTGGAGAACGTCGCCAGAGTGCTGCGGTTGTTGGCGGTGATGATGGCGAGCTCAGCGGCGATCCAACGCAGGAAAGAGGAAGCAGAGTCGAAGGCTGTGCCTGTTTTTGCTCCCTAGGTCATCTCCGGCTGCTTGGACGAGACTGTAGGTGGTGGTTGATGAGTGGCCGGGGTGGTGATGGTGTCCAGTGATGAAGACGACGAGCGACGAAGAACAACGACGGCGATGACGGCTTCGGCTTGTGATGATGACGATGAAGTCGATGGCAGCGATGACTGATGATGGGCGGCGCAAAGGAGGTGGTGGTGAGGAGACGATGATGGCGTTGATGATGGTTTAGGAGGTGGCGGTGCGCGCTGGCGATGATGATGGAGATGATGGTGGCGCAAAGAAGGAGAGAAGTTGATGGCAGCTACGGCGGTGGTTTCCGGTGATAGTGACAGTGGAGAGGGCGGCTGCGGTGGCTTTTGGTGGATGGTGATGGCGGCCGAAGGCCGTTGATGGTGAAGGTGGTGGTGGATGATGATGTGCGTGGGTGATGGTGAGAAAGTGAGGGTGAATGGAGAAGTTAGGTACATGTGGGTTAATATCCCACGTTCCGTCCCACGATACGTCTCGTTCAATTCATTATTTACCTAAATTTTATAATATTAATTCATCGATAATTTATTTACATCGATAAATTTATCCCATATACGAGAATATGACCTCCCGAGTAATAATCCATTATTTATGGGATTAAAATCGCTAGCCCTAAGGTGCAACATTTATAACGTTATAACGTTGTAACGTTATTAGTTCGTAATATTTATTATCGCGTTCAACTAATCATCCTAAATATTCCATCGTTATATTTGATTTAGTAATCAAATATTTCTTTGGATTAAATCTTTAACATTTATACGCGACTATATTTTAATTCGTAACGTTATATATAACGTCTTTTATTCGCGCTTTATTTACGTACGCACTGTACATATGTTATATATTCGTTTTTAAATTTTCAAAATTTTCTCGGGTATGACACGCTGATTACCCATACCCAAAAATTCATGAGTTTTTGGGTTCGGGTTTCCAAACCCGTACCCGAATATCTTTATAGTTTTCTAGTTTTGATTATAACTTTCAATAAAGTTAAAACAATTAAGGTTTATATTGTTTAGAATTATGTTTTTATCCATTAATATATTTAAATATAATATGTATATATATTTAAAATGATATGGGTAACGGATCATGCGCGGATATCGGGTTGGTTCGGGACAAGGTAGCTAGCCCAAATCCATTTCAAAAAATTTCGGTATCCCCAAACCCAAACTCGAACCCCATCAAAAAGGATTTTTTTTCGATTTGACCGTGTTCGGATTTGAGTAAACCAATCCGGTTTGGGGTTAATTGCCATCCCTAGTCCCGTTGTAAAACCGACCACTATATATATGGATAGTTTTATCTCTAGTTGTTACTCATGGTTTGACCGTTCGACAATTAGATGTGAATAATGCATTCCTTAAAGGACTCTCAAGAATAAAGTATATAGGACACAACCTATGGGTTTTGTTGATCTTGCAATCCAACACATATTTGTAGATTACGAAAGACCATTTACAGCACGATTTGTCGACTCCAAATCAAATCCATCCCTCTGTATCTACTCTATGGATGCTGGACATATATATTTCTTGATTTAGGTCGATGATCTTATAATTACTGACAATGATGTTGATCCTGATCTTACTCATGCCTTTATTTTCGAAGCTCGCCGCTCAGTTCTCACTCAAAGATTTGGCCAACTTCATTATTTCTTGGGGGTTGAAGACATGTTGGGACTTCGATCCTATGTCATTGTGCAGCTGTTATCCTTTTAATATATTTAAAAAATCTAAAAAAAATTTAAAATTTTATTATGAAAATATCAATCGTAAAAAAATAAAATCTGAAAAAATTTAATAAAAATAACCTCATTAAAAATTTTATTATTAAAAAATCCCAATAAAAAAATAAACAATCCCTAAACCATCAAATAAATCTAATTCATTGGATTGAAAACCAACGAACTGTGCTTGTGCCGGATCCAATTCCGTTGAAGACTCGAAGTGATCCCTACCAAGTCCGGCATCTGTCTCTCACAGCATCAATACATTTGTGACAAAAAAGAAAAAAAAAAAAAAACTGAGGACATGCTGATTGTTGAACTGACAGTTCTCTACCCGTATGTATCCATTCCAGCCCCTCCAAACTCGCCCATACTTCAGAATACCCGACTCCCAAACATACACGTACACTCTATACAAAATACACACCTCCCCACTCGCCTTTTGATGCAACGCCTCAATCACTCCCTCTCTCTCTCTCTCCGTACACTCTCACGCACCTCACACACCCACACACACCCACACACACACATGGATCACTCCACCACCACTACCACCGCAGCATCGAACAAGCGCCCCTGCTGCTCCCCTCCACCTCCCCCTCCTTCTCCAGCGGCGGCGGAGGCGTTGATGCACTCGGTGCTGGACACCTTCCTCCGGCTGTCGGCGGCGTCTCCGCTCTCCGTCGACGTCGCCTTCGAGACGCTTGTCTATTCCAGGGCGTCGGATTCGGATCAGAATGATTTGATCGATCATGCGATGGGGATGGGAGCGCGGCTGGTGGAGGCGGGGAAGCGGTGTGCGAGGATGAAGGCAGCGGCTCATAATTCCATGGTTTGGGCGCTTCCGCCTGATTTGACGATCAAGGTGACGATTCGGATTTCGATTTTGTGTGTTTTTTGGGGTGTGTTTGGTGGTTTAGGGAGAATTGGGAGAGGAATTAGATCGCGTGGTGTGGATTGTGTTTTATTGTGGAGATTTTGGGGGAAATTGAAGAGAATTGTAGACTGAATGAGATGGATGTGATGTGATCGGCTTTGTTGTTGTATGAGAATTGTTCATCGCAGGAAGGATTGTGGTGTTGCTGGGGAATGGATTGTTAATTGATACAACAACAAAAAAATTAAGCCTTTATCCCATCAAATGGGGTGGGCTACATGATTACGACGGCGTCATTCCAATGTGTCATCTACATCATCTTTTGTAAAATTATGATAGGGTATATCATATTTCAAGGATATTTCAAGGTTTCTTTCATGGTCTTTTTAAGTCTTCCTCGTCTTCTCTTGACATGTGCTAACCCCCAAGCTTCACATCTCCTAACAGAAGTTGTGACTGGCCTGCGTTTCACATGACCATATCATCCTAGTCGTGACTGTCTCATCTTATCTTCTACTGGAGCCATATCCACTTTCTGTCTGATAACTTTATTTCGTATTCTATCTATTCTTGTATGTCCACAGCTCCATCTTAACATTTTCATCTCGTTTACACTCATCTTCTGTATATGTTGTCACTTAATTACCCAATATTCTGATCCATATAGCATCGCTGGTCGAATAGCTGTCTTATAAAACTTTTCTTTTAACTTGGTAGGTATTTTAGGATCACATAACACCCTTGAAATATCTTTCCATTTCAGCCAATCTGTTTTAATTCTATGATCAATATCTGCAGCAATTTCTCCATTCTTATGTAGCATCGAACCTAAGAATCCGTTTTAGGGAGAGACTCTGATTCCAACAATATATTCTCACTATTAGTTTGACTACTCTCATTAAAGATACATTTCATATATTCTGTCTTGGTTGTACTGATCCTTAATCCCTTACTTTTCAACGTTTCCCTCTAAGTCTCAAGTTTTTCATTCACCCCTTCTTTCGTATCGTCCACCAGAGCTATCAGCGAAAAGTAAACACCATGATACTTCATCTTGTATATGCCTAGTGAGATCACCCATTACTAAAGCGAAAAGGTATGGGTTCAAATCTGATCTTTGGTGTAAACCCACTTTAATAGGAAAAGCAATCGTTTCACCAACATGGGTTCGTACACATATAGCAGCTTCTTCATACATGTCTTTCACAATCTCGATATACATACTTGGTACTCCCTTCTTTTCTAAAGTTTTCAAAATCATTTCTCTTGAAATAGAATCATACGTCTTTTCTAGGTGGACAAAAACCATATGTAAATTCTTCTTCTCTATCCTAAAACGTTCCATTACACATCGCAAAAGGTAAATAGCTTCCATGGTTGACCTATCAGGCATGAAACCAAACTGATTCTCAGTCACTCTTGTAGCTTTTCTTAACTTTTTCTCTATCATTTTCTCCCATAACTTCATATTATGACTCATAAGTTTGATTGCTCTGTAATTGGAGCAGTTTTGAACATCTCCTTTGTTTTTGTATATGGAAATCAAAGCACCCCTTCTTCACTCATAAGGCATCTTCTTATCTATCAAAATTTTATTAAAGAGGTTTGTCAACCAGTTAACTCCTTCTATCCCAAGATATTTCCAAGCTGCGATCGGGATTTCATTTGGACCCATAGACTTTCTTGAGCTCATCCGATTTAAAGCTTTCTTAACTTTCTCTGTCCTAATGAGGCGAAAGTAACATCGGTTCATCATCACATCTACGTTCTCACTTGTTTCATTCAGGGGCACTTCCCTTGTGTCATTAAAGAGTTTGTCAAAATACTCTCTCCATCTTTTCTTAATGTCTTCATCAGCCGTAAGAATATGCTCGGCATCGTCCTTAACACATTTTACCCGATCTAAAACCTTAGTTCTTCTGTCTCTTGATCTAGCTAACTTAAAGACTTCTTTTTCTCCTTCTTTTGTGTTTAGTCTTTCATACAACTTCTCATACGATTTATTCTTCCCATCGCCCACAACATATTTAGCTTCTTTTTGGGCGCCCCTATACTTCTTCAAATTTTCATCACTATGACATTTAAACAGAACCTTATAACATTCTTTCTTATACTTTATCTTATCTTGAATCTCTTTACTCCACCATCACCACCCCTTTATCCAACGGTGGTTGGCCCTTAGATTGTCCTAATGTCTCCTTCGCTACATGTCGGATACAATCAGTCATCGCATCCCACATCTCACATGCACTCCCGTCAAATGTATGTGGACCTTCTCTCAACAACCTCTCTCTAAAAAATTTTTGCTCATCTCCTTTTAAGTTTCACCATTTTGTCTTTATGAGATTACATTTTGTTTTTTTTGTTTTTTTCTATTTGAGACAGAAATACATCCATAACTAACAAACGGTGCTGAGTGGTCAAACATTCTCCTGGGATAACCTTACAGTCCTTGCAATCCTTCAAGTTTCTTCGCCTCATAAGAAAATAATCAATCTGAGATTTGCATAAATCACTCTTAAAGGTTTTCAAATGCTCTTCACGTTTTTTAAAGAAGTTATTCGCAATCATAAAATCATATGTCACAGCAAAATCCAATATACTTCTCCCTTCTATATTTCTCTCACCAAAACCAAATCCTCCATAAACCTCTGAGTAATCATCTTTCTCCTCACCGATATGTTCATTTAGATCCCTCATCAATAAAGACTTTTTTCCTCTCAGGGATCGACTGCACTACTTCATCCATGTCTTTCCAAAACTGAACCTTAGCAACTTCTTTAAGACCTATTTGCGGGGCATAAGCACTTACCACATTAATTACTTCTTTCCTAATCAACACCTTAATAAAAATCACCCTATCTCTCCAACACTTGATACTAATCATATTTTCTACCAATTCTTTACACATAATTATACCAACTCTATTTCTAGTCCGACTTTGATTACAATTCCATAGTTTGAACCCCGTACTTTGAATAAGTTTAACCTTATTTCCGGTCCATTTCGTCTCTTGTAAGCAAGCGATATGAATCCCCCTTTTAACCATTGTGTCTATTATTTTTAAAAATTTTTAATTCAAGGTTTCAATGTTCCAACTAGGTAAACGAAGTCTATTTTTCTGGACTAACTTCTTTAATCGTATCCGTTCGTGATGTTGGAACCCTTGCTCATTTTTCACTACATGCGGGCGTCGTTGTAGCGGTGTTTACTCATTTTTCGAAGCACTCAGGTCGTGCAACACGTCGCTGCTGAGGTATGTCCCAAGGAAATTTTCACAAGTCGTCATATTCATGTTGAAAGATCCAACGGGATTTTTTACGTATTGTCTGTCGGCTACCTAACACACAACCCAATGCTGATGCACATCAACATGGATTGTTAATTGATGCGCCTGATATTTTGTTCTTGTGCTTGTGTGTTAATTAGGTATGGATATGATGTTATATGATTCGTTTCGTGGTTAAAATAAGTGGAAAGTGTCGACCCTGTGGTAGTCAAGACCTGCTGAAACGTTTGTAAGGAGATCTGAATCACTGACTTGCTGGTTCAATGGGATGGACTTGGTTTCTTCTTTTGTTGCTGAGCTGGTTTTCTGGATATATTGCTATTATTAGATCGGCTCCTCTTGTTCCATTTTATTTTTTTTTTTTGAAATTTTTGTATGGTTGGTTGGAATTGATAGTTTCATCTTTATTCGAACCCACGATCTAGAATAGCTGACTATGTAAGGAAGGCTGTAGTGCTGAGAATAAAGAGTAATGTTTGCTCATTGACATGATTTTCAGGTCTTCTCAATGCTGGATAGCCAAAGCCTTTGCAATGCGGCAGCTACCTGTACTATGTTTCATAGGTGCAGTGTGGATCCTTTATGCTATGCAGATATTGATTTAAGGACGGATGTCCCCAAGGTCAACAATGCCGTTGTCTCCATGATGGTTCAGAGGGCTGGGAAGGCTTTAAGGTAAGAGCCGTAGTGGACTGCTCCATCCCTGTGAAGTGTAGAATATTTGAGTAGCATAAATCTCTTAGTAGAACAATTTCTCAATGACGCTCGGTCAATGTGACAAACAAGTGCCAGTTTCCTATGCTAATAGTTTGAAGGATGAAGGAATTTATTAAGCATTAATTACAGGTTTGGCGTTAAATAGATCCAAGAAACTTACTCCTTCTCCAAACAGTAATAAAAACCATTTACTCTTAACCCTTTGTAAAACCCGTGTCACAAGTGGTAATGGTGGCAAGATGCTTGGATTTCTACCCGTTGATATTTCTCATAAACAATTTTTCTCAGATAAGGAAGCTCTTAGGCCACACTTGGTACCAAAGATAGGATAAGATAGGATTAGTAATGAGAGAATTAATAATCCCTTTATTTCTAATCTCAGGATTATTTATCCCACTCAAACATTGCTTGGTACATATGGGATTGTGTTATTCGATCCTGACATTAATCCTTGAGATTGATTGGTATAATTCGTTTGTGTCGGGATTATTTTGTTTTTTTTTCCTAAAATGACCTTGGCTTCCTTATCATATTTGATGGTTCTTTGGATTTACTTGGAATTTCAATAATTATTGTGCGTAATATTTTCCTAAAAATTCTAATCCCATTGACCCCTAATGAGGGGATTATTAGTGACACCGGGAGGGATGTCACTATTAGTGAAAGGATTAGGTGGCTTATCCGGGGTATGGGGATTATTAGTGATGGCGCAAATAATCGTACCAAGCATAGGATAAGGGGGATAAAATAATCTCATCCTACCTTATCCTTGATACCAAGCATGGCCTTAGTCTCTTGAGATGTCAGGTCAGTGCTCGATGGTCATTCTTTGACCCCCAGTTCCCACATTTAAGTTTTAACCCTTTTTTTTTTTTTTTTTTTTTTTTTTTTTTTTTGAAATGTGTCGGCTCTATTCTTGATATCAGGTGGAAATCCTTTCTCACGTTATCATGTGACAATAGACATCAATCTTAGTCAGCGTTATTTCTTGCCTGCATTGGCACGTTTCCATTCATCCATTGTAAAAATAGACAAATATATAAGAAGGGTGCATTACCAAAATGGAATTTCTGTTGCTGGTGATGAACACATTACACTGGAATATCTGCTTCGACCTTGTTTGCCTTCATAAATGCAAACATGATGTAATATCTTATGCTCTTCCTTGATGAAGTTGGTGTTATCTTCACTTCAATGATTGCGCTGTCCCCATGCTTAGGTCTCTGAAGCTTGGTATAGTTCCAGGGCCTGGTGCTTCATCTGGCTCTTCTCAGTGTTTGGTTTACAGCATGAGAAGCTCAGCTGAGGCAGCTGGTACATCATGGAATGATAAAAGACCACGACAGGGGAAGGAGTCCTGTATTCTTACAAGATCCTGCTTGATCTCTTTGGTTGCCCCAGACAATGGCAGCGCTGGAGGGTATGCCAAAGAACCTCATTTCTATGGATTACTCTGCGTCTTACTATTGGGATGATTTGGATTCCTTTTCTGCAACCATTGCCAAGTGCTGAATATTGTTTTATGTTGTAGGTTACTGTTGAGGAGATTACATCTGTACAACATCGATAGAATAGACAGCCCAGTGCTTTGTATGACTTTATCAGCTTGTCCTTCTCTAGTTGATCTCGAAATTGTCGGCCTGTAAGTAGCCAATTTACATGATTCTCAAGCCCTAGTGCCTGAATTCTGTAGGGTTTCTAAATTTCTATTGATTAGAGCTCAAAGCTGTTTGCTGTTATCATTTTGTTCCTTGACTTCAAAATCAAAGGGCAGTTCTACTTGTTAGTGCGATATGACTGTGCTTACAAAGAGGTTGTACTTTCCACATTCGCAGTCCTGTTGAGTTGAAGCAGACACTGGAATCAGTTTCAGGAAGTTGTCCTCTCCTGCACCGCCTTTTCTTTGAGTCATCAAAAGCAGGTGGTTATGTTTTATTCAAGTGGTTTCTTTCTCTCTCTCTCTCTCTCTCTAGATATGCTTCCTTGATTATCATATGCTGTTCAATATGGCAGGTAGAGATGATAGTATCAAATTACAAACCTGCGTTAATTTTGTGAACAACTGCCCTGAACTAACTACATTGGCACTTAGAGGTGTTAAGCTGCATGACCCTAAAGTCCGAATACTTGTGAAGGTATCCGTCTGTTACCATCTTTGAATTTATTTGTCTGTGTCTTCTATCTGTCTTTTGCAATTTTGTGATAGCACTACTAGTTGGCATATGACTAGTGTTTCCCCCGATTTTGGTTAGGTTTCCAATATGTCAGTGGAACATTGTGGTGCACTGGAAGCCATTTGAATTTGAAAACTTATTTGACTGGAGTGTGCGAAGGTTCTACTTTTGGAGCAGTTGTACAATTGACAAATTAATTCATCTAGTCATGTTAAACAAGGAAAGATGGGATCGTGTAGGACAAACAATTTGGAACTTCATATCATAACGATCACTTTTCTCTTCTTACAAGCAAATAATTTGCAAAAGGAGGCTAATTGTTTGCCGTTCTATTTCTGCTTCTTAGGGTTTTCGTAAGCTGAAACATGTTGATTTTTCATCATCCTACTCAATAACTGGAACCTTTCTGAGGTTGGTCGACAATTTCTTTTGAGCCATGATTACTTGCATCTTTGATGGTGCCTAATGTATGGTTTCATAAACTCAGGAACCTTGGAAATAGCTCATGTGGTGTTGAAATAGAACGTCTGATTTTGCAAGATTGCATGCATCTTAAAGAGGTTCAGCCTTCCTTCACTGGTGTTGCTGTTGTAATTTTCCTTTTCAGATCTGTTCAGTATTTTTTAACTTTACTTGACACAGGTTGAAGTAGCACGGTTTGTTACAGCGGTTCTTGCAGGCGACTTCAAGCTCCTTAGATATCTGGTAGGTTGAGGATTTTTTTTTTTCTTTCCCTTTTTCGAGATGTGGTTTAGTAGAATAAGATCTTACTTGACCTTGTCTTTGTTTTCAAACAGGACATATCCAATAGGGAAGGCCTAGCATTAGAAGGTGACTGGTATCGCAGATGCTATAGCCTTAGGTAAGGATGTTGTTCAGAGTAGTGGTGGCTGTGCTGTTGGTATGCACCTTTTTTCCCTGGCCGCTATCAGCATGCTATTGATTTCGTGTGTTTTGGGTAAAATTGGTGCAGGGATATCTCTTTGGAGCAGCTGTCAGCAAAGAGGCCTGATCTTCGTGTCATCGCAGAATTTCCGCCAGAAGGAAGGTTGGCCTTGTGTTTTTAATCAAGTGGTGTCTTGTATTGACAATGGAAATGAACCTAACTTATCCTTTTAAATCTTTCGGTTCCCAGCTTTCTTGATGCAGAGCATTTGATGGACAGTGATCTGTACTCAGATTTTTTTGGTTCTGAGATGAGTATCGACTCATCAGAATCAATATTTGGGAGTTCCCCTGAAGTCAGTTTTAACAGTGATCAGGGCAGCGGAAATGAAGATCCCCTAGAATTTAGCAATGTCGTTGATGCGGACAGCTCGGATGAATTTGACTTTTTCCCTCTATGAAGGCACTACCTCGCTCACACATATGGTAATGCTTTTTCCTAGCTCCTTTTGTGATTCGTGAGGGTGATTGCTCAGTGAACTCTATAGTCCGTTAAAGTTTCCTCCGAGCTACTCTTATCATATAGTTTCGCGGGACAAAGATACATATGGGAACTTTTGATATGCATACGTCAGTAATATTTTTTTCTTAATACAATTTCATGTCATTCTATTCAGAATAATGCTGCTGCTGCTACGGATGTTTGCTTCCCCAAGCTGGCAGAGATGTATTTTTGTACCATCTTCCTTTCTTCTCCTTGCCATGCTGGTGGTCACCTTTTGATTTATTAGGTGGGTGTCGACTGTTTTGTTGCAAAAACATTGCAAGATTGATATGGAACGGAGGTGGAGCATCAGATTATCTGTGTTTTGAGACTCTGCAGGGAAATTGGCGTGAAATGTGAACCTCCACTTGTGCTTGAACTTGCAATCTTCGGTGCCTTTTTTAGTATGGTGCGGGTGATGCTTCGTTTTTTGTACAATAGGATTGTCCACGAGTTCAATCAAATTGTTTATTCTGTTTTGTTTCTCATTCTTTGTGGAGTATGGTTGATGCTGTTGTGCGTGCTTAAGATCCTGGAGTTGCAAAATTGCTCTACTGTGACAGGTTAAAGCATCTCAATTGAAACTTTTTTAGGACAACCAGTATTACAAGAGTTACGTAATGGCGATAATAAGGCTCCAACCTCGTGTTCCTGCTTGATCGTCGATTTTGATGATTTACCGAGCAATACAGCAGTCTCTTTTGGCCTGCAGGATTGTTTGGCTTCTCTTGGCGTATTAGGAGAATCTCTGCTTCAATCTACCAGGGGCTATTTTACTATTTCAAAGCAAGTTACTTCTTATACTATGCTTGGTGATTTCTTAGCAATACTTGCTTAAAGAATGGTTGGTTCTACATAGTCCATTTATAAGTCGGAGCACCATATTAATCTCTATGTTCTTCTTCCTTTATTGTGTTGCTGAAAAGCTCACTCGGCCAGCCACTAGCAAGCCGCAAGGGAATTCCTAGTCTTACCATAACTAGTGTGGTGTTAAGGAGAAAAGGAAAACATACTACTGGGAGATGTCTGGTGGAGTATTTGCGACACAAGTCATATGTTGGTGCGCACATCATATCACCGAAATGTTTGTTGTTTAATGACATTTTAACATTTCTTTCACGGTGCCAAGAGAGCAAGCAAGAACTTTATGTTTTTCAAAAAAAAAAAAAAAAAATAGCAAGCAAGAAACGACAAAGTCAAAAGCCAGTGGCACTCGCAAGATCAAACCGAGGGTTGAACACACAATCATGGGGATTCCGGTGCTGTAGCAGGCAGCAGAGACGATACTAGCTAGCAGCTTGCAATTGCAATTGAAAAGCTTTGAACAGCGAATTCAATCTTGATTCAGTTCGTGTGCAGTCGTCTTCTTGGTTTCGATGTTGCTTCTTCAATCAGAGTCGAGATATCTCCTCCAAGTCCTCACGAATCGAATTCAAAAGTAACTTCGTCCCCTTTGGGTGATCCATTCATTCCTCTCATTTCCACATTTTTTGGTGTCGGATTGAATTTTCTGTTGGTGATTATCTTGTGATGCTTATATGGTGTTGTTACGTTGTTTGTAGTCCAGGAGTTTAGCAGTAGAGTGAAGTTTGGGTGATATGGAGAATAAGGAGAATACGGACACGTGTCCTGTGCTGATTGGTAGAGGTAGTTACAATGTAATAGTATAAATAGCTGGTTTGTCAGCTAATAATACTTTCTCCCTGTACATTCTTTTCTCTCTCTTGATTCTCTCATTTTCCTCTCTTCGATCCTCTCTGATCCCGGTGATTGTTGTTCGTCTTTGATCGAGTGATGGTTGATTTCTCCTCGATTTGATCTGCGATAACATTTTCGCTTGATAATTAGGGTTTTATTTTGCACTTGTTCAAAGGAGATTTCGCTTCATTGTCGACACCAGATTTCTAGCGTAATTCCTAGACGTCTGTTTGATATGAATCGAGGATATTATGCAGGATATGAATTCGAAATCTCTAGTCATTTAATTCATTTAATTCGAGCACTTGCAGTATGTCACAGGGATAAATTTTTACAACCCATGCGACACTCAAGCTACTTATTCTTTCGCTTGAGTTGAGCCTTACTCGTCACCCAAAAGCCAATGCTTGAGAACACAAGAGAGTTTGAACTTAAAAATAAGGTTGTATTGAGAACTCTTGAATGCTTACAATGTATGCTTTTGAGTTTGTAAGAATGTGATGAGATGATTTGGCCAAAAAAGCCTCACCTCTATATATATGTCCGTGGAAAGTTCTAAACTCGCTATCTAAACTCTTCTTCTTCTTCTATGTACAAGAATTCTCTAGAGCACTTCTAACTCTAGGAAGTTCTAGAAAATTCCGGAGAACTCTAGAGAAGTATGAAGAAGTCATGAAATTTGTGGAGAATTCTAGAGAATTCTTCAAGATTAACCTCTCCACTTGACTTGTTCGTGATATGCTCCTCCACCTATGTCGCAGACGTCCTCGTCGCGACGGACTTGTATGCCTCGATACGATTCTTGAATTGTCACAACGAGTCTTCGGACTCCTAACTTGCCTCCTCCATTGGCAAGTCCTTCCACTTGATCAAGTACTCTTTGTAGCGGTGAAATTCCCGATCTTCGGATCTCGCGATCAACCATGATCTCCTCCACTTTCTTATCATAAGAAGTGGTCACCGTCCCTGTTGGTGCGCGGGTTGATATGTCTCAATCCAGGTCTTCCTCATCATAGTGGTATGGCTTGAGATGACTCACATGGAAGACCGGATGAATCTTGAGTCGCGGTGGGAGTTCCAAGTGATAATATGCTTTCCCCACTTTCTTGATCACCAGGAATGGTCCCTCGTACCTCCTTACGAACCCCTTGTGCACCTTCCTCAGTGTCTTGTATTGTTGGGGAATGAGTTTCACCACGACGAGATCACCAACTTGAAACTCCAAAGGCCTCCGATGTTTGTCGGTCCACTTTTTCATCTTTTTGGTCGCTTTGTTGATGTAAGAGCGAGCCATCTTCGCTTGTTCATGTCACTCCTTAGCGACCTTGAAAGCTGCGGGGTTACTCCCCGTATAGCCACCCATAATAGAATTAGGAGTTAAGGGTTGCTGCCCCATTGCCAACTCGAACGGACTACTCCCCATAGACTCTGACTTTTGCAAGTTAAAAGAGAATTGGGCAACATCGAGCAACTTCGCCCAATCTCTTTGATTGACACTCATGTAGTGCCTCAAATAAAGTTCCAATAAAGCGTTCACCCTTTCAGTTTGGCCGTCGATTTGGGGGTGAAAGCTAGTAGAGAGGTCGAGATTCGTACCCAATAGTTTGAAGAGCTCCATCCAAAACTTGCCCGTGAAGCGAGGATCTCGATCGCTTACTATGCTTCTTGAAACTCCCCAATACTTCACCACGTGTTTGAGGATGAGACGGGCCGCTTCTTCGGCTTTGCAATCCGTTGAGGTGGGAATAAATGTAGCATACTTGGTGAAACAGTCGACTACCATCATAATCGACCCACACCCCTCGGATTTCGGCAATGCACATATTAAATCCATGGAAACACTTTCCCATGGTCTTGATGGAATGGGAAGTGGTTCCAGAAGTCCTCCCGGTGAATGCTCCACCTTGTCTTGCTGGCACACAAGACATGTTCGCACATAAGTCTCCACGTCCGTTTCCATGTTCGGCCAATAGTTACATTCACTTAGTAAGACTATAGTGCGATGCACCCCGGGATGTCCGGCCCATTGAGAGTCATGACACTCTCGAATGATCTCTTTCTTCAAGTTTTTCCATTTGGAAAGATAGACTCGCTTGCCTTTTGAGTAAAGAACGCCGTCCTCGAGCCAAAAGCGACGGGTCTTTCCTTCCTTGGTGAGTTGCACCACACTCTTCGTCGTTGGATCTTACTCGAGCCCCTCCTTGATCCGCTCCAAGAGCGTGCTTTAGGGCCTTAATGGAGCCACAAGTGCCCCCTTACGGCTCAATAGGTCCGTCACTAAGTTTGCCTTCCCCAACTTATAAGCAAACTCGAAGTCGAATTCCGTTAAGAAGACTTGTCATCATGCTTATTTCGGAGTCAACTTCTTTTGAGTTTGGAAATAGCTCGTGGCAACATTATCTGTCATGTCCACGAACTTTGCTCCCAACAAATAATGCTGTCATATTTGAAGACAAGCACCACCGCGGTCATTTCTTTCTCATGGACGATATAATGCCTCTCCATATCATTGACTTTTCGGCTCTCATAGGCTATTGGATGCCCCTCTTGCATAAGAACTCCTCCAATAGCAAGGTCCGAGGCATCGGTGTGCATCTCGAATGGCTTGGTGCTATCGGCTAGGCTAAGAAGGGATTCCTCCATCATGGCCTTCTTGATTTCCTCGAAGGCCCTTGAGCATGCCTCCGACCAAACCCAAGTCTTGTTCTTCTTTAAGAGATCTCTCAAGGGGGCAACTATTATAGAGTACCCCTTTACGAACCGCCAATAGTTATTGGCTAATCCAAGGAAGGAACGAAGCTCCGAAATTTTGATTGGTGGTTCCCACTCTTGGATAGCCCGCGCCTTACTCTCGTCCATCAACAACTTCCCTTCCTTGATCTTGTGCCCAAGGAAGTATACTTCTCGACGAGCATAGGAGCACTTCTCCTTCTTGACATAAAGCTCATTTTCTTCCAACACTTTGAAAGCCATCCGCAAGTATTGGGCGTGCTCCTCCAAAGTGGTGCTATATATGATAACATCATCCAAATATACTACTACAAACTTGTCGAGATAAGGATGAAAGATGTTGTTCATCAAAGTGCAAAAAATAGCTGGTGCGTTTGTAAGACCGAAAGACATAACAAGAAACTCATACGAGCCATACCTCGTTATGCACGTCGTCTTGGTCTCGTCTCCTTTGACGATTCTTACTCGATAGTATCCCGACCGAAGGTCCAACTTGGTGAAGTATCTCGCTCACCTAAGTTGATCAAGCAAGTCCGCGATCAATGGAATAAGATACTTGTTCTTGAAGGTTATCTTGTTCAATGCTCTGTAGTCGATGCACAAGCGAAGAGAACTGTCCTTCTTCCTTTGGAATAACGCGGGAGCTCCATATGGTGCTTTAGAGGGTTGGATGAAGCCGACATCCAACAACTCTTTCAATTGCTTTCGGAGTTCCTCTAACTCCGTGGGCGCCATCTGGTAAGGGCCTTTCGTGGGTGGCCTCGTACCCGACTCCAACTCGATCTTGTGATCCACCTCCCTTCTTGGTGGAAGTTTCTTCGGGAGTTCCTTTGGCATGACATGAGAGAACTCCTCAAGCACTTTTGCGATCTCTTGTGGCACCTCTTCTTCTGAAAGAGGGACCTCATCGACTTTCAATATGGTTAAGAAAGTCGGTTCCCCTTGCTTAAGACCCTTGGATAGTTGCATGCCCGAGAGTACCTTCCCCTTGGTCTTCTCTTGTCGCTCTACCGGGACCATACACGGGCCATCATCTTTTACTATGCACATGGCACTAGCAAAGGGGATCGGGAATGCTTTTACCATGTCCAAGAAGTTGAGCCCAAGGACAAGAGGATAATCATCCATAGGAACAACTGAAAGATCAATCGTTCCCTTTCATTTTTCGATGCGTAGCCACATGCTATGGGTTACACCATAGATCGGCTTGGCCTCCGAGTTTACCGTCTTGAGTAAACCTTTCTCCTCGACTACTTGGAGACCAAGTCTCTTTTCCTCTTCCAACGAGAAAAAGTTGTGTGTTGTCCCGGTATCAACCAAGACTCGGGTCGTGTACGGCCCGATCCACGCCTCGATGTACATCAACCCTTTGGATGAAGACTTCTCCTCCAATGCCTTCACTGTATTGAGAATCCGGAGTGATCCCATCTTGATCGACTCTTGGATAGGTTCCTCCTCTACCCGTGCCGCCATTAACGTGAGTACCTTCTTCTTTGGACATTCTCGAACATAGTGAGGGCCATCGCATAAGAAACACTTGACATCTTCTTTGCACTTCCCCGCGTTGTAATACCCGAAAATTTTGAGAATTTAAAAATGAATATATAACATACGTACAGTACGTATGTAAATAAAACGCGAATAAAAGATGTTAAATATGAACGTTATGGAGAGGGTTAAAATTATATAACGTTACGAATGTAAAATAGTCGCGCTTAAAGGTTATATATTTAAATCCAAGAAAATATTTGATTATTAAATCAAATATGACAATGGAATATTTAAGATAATTAAATGATCATTGCGACGATAAATATTATGAATAAATAACGTTATAACATTATAACGTTATAAATGTTGCGTGATAGGATTATCGATTAAATCCCATAAATGATGGATTATGACTTGGGAGATGATACTTTCGTATATGAGATAAATCTATCGATGCAAATAAATTATCGATCAATTAATATTACGAAATTAGGTAAATAATAGACTGAACGAGACATATCATGAGAGAAAACGGGACATTTCACAAATAAGCACACACTCCCACATTTTTTCCCTCCTTTTCCCGCTGCCAGCCACCACCACTCCCATCACCTTTCTCCTCACGTCATCACCATCAGCCATCACCTCCGACCACCAACACCAACCGCGCCGCCGCCTCTCCAACCACCATCTCCAGCCATCGCAGCCGTCATCATCTTCAACATCAATTCCAGCCACCGCACCGATTATCATCATCATCATCACCTTCATCAACACAATCACACCACCAACGCTACCACCAGAAGATCATCACCACGGATCCACCATCTTCATCACCACATCACCACCAGCAGCAGTAACAAGCCGACGGACGAAAATCATTTCAAGGAAACAAACGCGTTCGAGATAACCTAACTCGACCGAGACGCTCTTTAATGCGTTCGCAAGCTTTATTCACATTTGTGCGTGTTTGGGACATGTTTGTACTGTGATGTATGTGTGAGGATTGGAATGTATGCGTTGTGTTGTTAATTGAAGGTTTTGTGAGCGTCGGACGTGAGTTTCCTGCACGTTCTGGGCTGCAGAGTCGTCGCGCCCGCGACCACCCTGGGTCGCGCCCGCAACGGGGGAAAAGTCTGCATTTTGGCATAGCAGACGCGTCGCGCCCGTGACAGAGCCAAGTCACGACCGCGACGACTGTCTGACCAAGAAATTTTTGACCTCATGCGTCGAATCTTAAACCTAAATGCGTATTTGAGATATATAACCCATACGCATAGAAATATAGCACTTGACGTGTATATATGATCATGTTTGATATGTGGTGCCGTATTTGGGGTTGAAATGAACTAGAATACACACCATTATAATATGTATCCCTCTCGAAAAATAAATGAAAGCGATCTCTAAACGATTAATAAAAAAAACGGGGGATGTAGAGCATAATTATACTATCTGTGTGAATTAATGAAAAAGCGAACGAAGAAGAAATATCGCATCCTTGAAATGATAAGGTCGATATTGGCATTCCTTTTGGATTCGTTGGATCGTTGGTCGTTTTCCCTGAAAATATTGAGAAGGTCGAACATGGCGTCCCTTCTTTGATCCATTGCGATCATTTGTTGTTTCCTTGAATAGCCTTGGTGGCTTGAGTTTGAGTCATTGCAGTCCAGCGTTATCCTCTACGTCATCGTCACGGGTGAGAACTAGCTAGGGAGCGATGGGCATCCCCCAATCTCTTTGCATGCATGCAGCGGCTTCGACGCCGTTGTGACGGGACCACGGGTTACTCTTTGCAGGGAGGCCCAAATTATCTCAATGTTGACATACGGTGCCTCATTGAATGCGCACAAGAGGTACAAGGCGACGCACAAAGTACGCAGGTGCGAAAATATAATCTATTTGTAGCCCGGCTGACGATTGACACTTTATCTCTGTACTCCGAGTCGGTCATATCCTTAGAGTTGCTGCTTTTGAGTCAAGTCATGAACCCTAAATAAACGCAAAAGAAAGGAATGACTCTTAAAAGCGATACGAAGGCATATAAAGCAATGTAAAACGATGCTGTTTGATATGGCGCCCATATTTTCCTATCATATTGTAAAACTGTTTTAGGGACTTTCGACGGTCGCCATAGCCGTTACCGGAAGTTCACTGTAATTGGGATTCATACCCCTTAGTTTGCTAAACTTCGTTAGCTAACGGTTATGTGTTTCAATTGCAGGTATGCCCCCCAACAACACCTGGAGGTTCTTAGTGTGAGCTTGCATGCATGTAGATGATCTCACGTACTTTCGGATGTATTAGCAGATCAGATGATCTATTTTGTTTAATGTGACATTCGATTTGCATTATCTCTACACCAATATTGTAACTAAAACAGGTATTCGAAATTATAAGCTATATATATGGCTACTGTTTCTAGTTTTTCTTGACTTCTATACCCCTAAACCCATTCGGTTTATTTGGCCTTGTCATGGATTGGGTCCGTGACGGCATAACGTCCACGTGTCATCCAGTACGGAAGGTCAGGGCGTTACACGCGTCCTTGAAGTTGGTCTTGTTCCACCCTCGATGGTCGCCTTTGCTTGATCCACCCTTGGAGGAGTTGGATGCTTGCTTGCCCTTGTCCTCTTTGTCTTCTCCACCTTTCTTGAAGTTGCCCTTCGGACTTTTGTTCCGCGAGGCATCATTTCTCTTGAACTCAACGAGAAACTCCGCTGTCGCTATGGCAATTGGCAAAATTTTGTACTCTGCGGAGTTGTAACTCTTGTTGAGCCCAAGGTTGGAGACCATCCATGAAATAAACGAGCTTGTCGTCCTTCAACATGTCCGGAATTTGAAAGAGCAGCTCCGTGAAGCTCTTCACATAGTCCCGAATTGCACCCATTTGCCTCAACTTACGGAGTTGCCTCTTCGCTTCATGTTGAGTATTCTCCAGGTAGAAGTGCAACTTGAGATCCTTCTTGAAATCCTCCCACGTGTCAAGGGTGAACGGCCCCTCTTGAATGCCATTATAACGGCGACGCCACCACATTGACCCTGTGTCCGAAAGAAAGAGGGCCGCGGTCTTGATCTTCTTCTGTTCATCCTCGAACCCAAGTTGCTCAAAGTATTGCTCCATATTGAAGAGAAAAGTATAAAGTTGCTTGACATCCCTTTTTCCGGAGAAATGTTTCGGTTTGGGTGGATGCTTTGCAACTCACCTTTGAGGTCTTCCTCTCGCGCCTCCATGGTCTCGTTGCTAGGAACATCATCCTTAAGCCTCTCCAACACCTTTGCCACGATCTTTTTCATCCACGAGAGTCGTGACTCCACGGTCGTTCGGGCATCCTTCGATTTGTCCCTTTCATGATGACCATCTCCTCTCCGAGCTTGATGCTTGAATACATCTCTTGTACAAACCAAGGTTCTGATACAAACTATCTCGGGGATAGATTTTTACAACCCGTACGGAACTCAAACTACTCACTCCTTCGCTTAAGTTCAGCCTTACTCGTCACCCAAAAGACAATGCTTGAGAACGCAAGAGAGTTTGAACTTGAAAATAAGCTTGGATTGAGAACATTTGGATACTTACAATGTATGCTTTTGAGTTTACAAGTATGTGATGAGATGGTTTGGCCAATAGAGCCTCACCTCTATATATACATGTCCGTGAAAAGTTCTAGACTCGCTATTTAGACTCTTCCTCTTCTTCAATATACAAGAATTCTCTAGAACACTTCTAACTCTAGAAAATTCCGGAAAACTCTAGATAACTCTAGATAAGTATGAAGAAGTCATGAAATTTGTGGAGAATTCTAGAGGATTCTTCAAGATTAACCTCTCCACTTGACTTGTCCTTGACAAGTAGCTTCCCTATCACATTCCTTATCCCTATATATAGGGATTTTTGCAGAAAATAATCCGCCCAATAGATTTCTTATCCCTATCCTTATCTCTATATCCATTCTCTATCCCTCACTTCATTTCGTAATTTTAGAGACTCAAAAATTGATTCCCTATATAATTTCTACCATTATTTTAACTATTATCAATCCAAAATACTAAAAAATACAATTTAAATAAAAATTTAAAACTTAGAATTTTTTTTTAAATTTCAATTATAAAAATAATAAAAAAAAAGTTATAATAAAAAATTGCTTTTTTCTATAAACATAAAATTCATTTATATGTTTATATTTCATAAAAATTATATATAAACATTAATAATATATACATATCTCAATAAAAAAATAAAAAATCAATATGAAAAATATGCAAATTTGTATAGGGAATCTATTGGGTGATTGAACCAAAAAATGAATCCTTATATAAATAGAATGACATTATAGCACTATATTGTAAAGATATGAATAAGGAAACTACTGCGAATGGCATGTTAATCTCTATGTTGTTCCTCTTTACTGTTGCTGAAAAGCGAACTCAACTAGCCACTAGAGAACTGATAGTGCCATGGGAATTTCTGATCTTACTTGTACCATTCACAGCAAGTTTTCTATCTTTATCCTTATAATACAGTGTTATAGTGTCATTCTCTCTGTATAAGAATACAGTTTTTGACTCAGTCACCCAATAATCCAAAATAAATTGGTTTTTAAATATTTGCACTTTTTTGTATTTAATAGACTATTCTTTTTCACAAAAATATTACTTTTGAATTATTTTAATGATATAAAAAGTTTAGGGAATGTATTTTGGTTCTCCAAATATAGGAAAAAGATAGGGTATAGGGAATCATGTAGAGATAAGGATAAAAAATTTGCTGCGTGACCTATTTTTTTACAAAATTCCCTTTACATAAGGATAAAGATTCATATAGGGATACCACTACTAGTGCTCTTCTAGTGTGGTGTTGAGGAGAAACCAAAAAAAAAAAAAAAAAAAGAGAAATTTTTATAAATAAGCAGATAAAATCTTTGGTATTTACAAAAATCAACTCAAATCATATTTAAAAAAACCCACCCAAATCATGAGATAATTACAGAAAAACATTCATCGTCTATTTTTTCTGTTAAAACTAACGATTCTTTATATTTTTACAAATAAGCAATTGAAATCTTTGGTATGTATAAAAAAACCAACACAAATCATCATATTTACAAAAAAAAACCCACCCAAATCATGAGATATTTACAGAATAACGTTCGACGTCTATTTCTCCTGTCAAAACTAACGATTCTTTATTTTATATTTTTTCCTTTTCAAAATATATATACATGTCCCTCAATCTTTTCTTCGAAATTTTCATCTTCGATTTACCATCATCGCAAGCCCACTCTTCAAAGACGAAATCTAACCCCTCAACAATTTGGTCTCATTTTTTTCGAATTTGCATATTGAGATAAAAAGTTATACCTTGCATGCTCAACTCCCATAACTTTCAAGTTACTTAGATATTTCCAGTGCTATGGTGCGATAATCTAGGCGGAACATATCTTACGGTCAACCTGGTATTCCATGGTCGTATGAAACATATTGAGATCGATTTCCACTTTGTACGTGACCTAGTTGCTAGGGACTCATTCAAGTACAGTTCATCTGGACCAATAATCAAGTGCCAGACACTCTACCAAAACCATTTAGCACAGCTCCTTTTGAGACTTCGCGTGACAAGATAAAGATACAGTGCTCTCCATCTTCATCTTGCGGGGGTGTATTGAGGCAAATCACAATAACGACTAGGAGATATTCATTGCTAGAAGATATTCATGCATCCTGACTATCCATACTCAGATCACATAATTATTGGAAGAGATCGGTATTTCGATTTTTAGGTACCGAAATTTTGTTTTTTTCCTTCCGTCGATACAGGACATATATGTGCATCAAAGTCAACAACAAATCTTAACTTATCAAGTGCAAATGAATTCAAGGATCTATTACAACAAGCAAAATAACCCTTAGGATTAAATAAGCAACTATGTCAAGTGGAGTTGGCTCAGTGATAAGCCGCTCTCCACCTAAGCATGAGGTCAGGGGTTCGACATCGTAGGGGTAATCTATTTCTAAAAATAGGGATAAAATCTGCGTATATCACTCTCTCATGCAGAGGTACCCTCCCCCACACCCTAAACTTGACGGGATTATGTGGGATATGTTTCTTTTTTTTTCTCTCGTTGTTAAACAAGCAATTCAACAACAAACACAATAGCAGTGTAATGTTGCGACACTACAATAAGGAGCAGTATAATTACAAGGAGTTCAAAAACCATTAGAGAAGCAGTAATATCATCATATTAAAACACTAGCTAAGAGTGAGGTTTCATTGTGTTGAGTATTTTTAGTGGACCCAAACATAAAACACTCATACTTTTAATACGCATATTAACTCATTATACTATTACATCAAATATTATAAACCACACACTTATAGGATTATATCAAAATGCATCTGTATCTATTCAAAGGAGCAACCATCTCCTTTTATAGCAAAAAGTTACCATGTGACCTTTATGGTCTAAGTTTGGTGCTGACCGGTGGGATGGTGGTCCAAGTAAAACACCAAACATGTGGAAAATAAATAATAGAAGGAGAGAGAGGAGTTGGGCTTGGGCGGTGCTTCAACGACCGCTCTCTTTGATATTATCATAACGCTGAGAAATTCCATTCTTTCTCGACTCCACTTTACGTTTGCGTCACTGCTGCATTTCTCTCTATTGAATTGTATTGACACTCTCTAGCATAGTGACCCTTCTTGCCACAACAAAAACAACATCCATTCCTTGATTTTTAATGCTTGGTGGATCTCCCTTTTTAACATAATAGTTGTTGTCTTCCCCTTGCTGTGAGCCTTCTCCTTCTTGCCATCTTGACCATTTATTCTGTTCTTGGTCTCTGTTTTTATGACCTCTGTCTTGCTTGCTATAAAGAGCTCGTTCCTTGGTCTATTTATTATCTTCGGTCTCCTTTTTAATTAAAGCTTCAGTAAACTTCTTCGGCAGTGGTATCAGCAAGAGATTTGTATTCAGCTTCTGTTGAGGATCGCTTTTGATCTGTTCTATTACTCTTCCTAGATAGCCCTCTCGACATGCACTCCTCACAAATAATTTTCACTTACACTAGTATCAACTTTCGGCTGCTACAAGTCTCTCCCGTTGAGAATGTTTGTCCCGGACCACCTGGTCTGCCAGCAGATGTTGAGCATTTTTAGTGAACCCAAACAAAAAACACTCACATTCTTAATAAGCAAATTAACTCATTATACTATTGCATCAAATATTGTAAATCATACACCCTTATAGGATTACATCAAAATGCATCTGTACTAATTCAAAGGAGCAAGCATATCTTTTTATAGGAATAAGTTACCATGTGACCTTTACGATCCAAGTTTGGTGCTGGCCGCTGGGACGGCGGTCCAAGTAAAACACCAAACATGTGGAAAATAAATAATAGAAATAGAGAGAGGAGTTGGGCTTGGACGATACTTCAACACATTATGACACCACAATCAGAACAAACGTTTTCCCATCATCCCGAGAGGACAACTCATCCCCTTCTCTTTTTATGTACATTCAAAAATTTCACTAATTGTCCATATAAACAAACTCAAGAACCCCAAAAGAAAAAAAAGACACTATTTTTTATAGCACGATAAAGGAGACACCATTACAGCAATAGTAATAGAACTTCAACAAAATTTATTCCAATTTTATCAAGTTTTTAACCAAAATCAAGTATAATCAAATTAAGGAAAAAAATACTTAGCCACCCTGAACTCTTCGACTTTGGCATATTGACACCTTCAAGCATCAAAATAGGCACTTAATCTCCTTCTCTCTTCTTGCTCTTTAACTAACACCGTTAGTTTTAAAACAAAAAGCCAAAAATACCCTTCAACTCTTATCATCGTCGTAGCTCTCTGCCGCCACCAGCAAGGCTTGTCCAATGCCATTCTACTCCCGCAGCCTCCTCCTCGATGTCATCGACGATGCCAGACAATAACCAATACCTACTTAAATCTTCCTTACAATCCCACGATTTCACCCACCTCTTTACTCAGGCTCCTCCTCCTCTACTAATACCAGCATCACGGTCTCTAACAATGAAAGAAGACATCAATAAATCCAACAATTGTAGTCAATCCCAACAGACAATCTAACAATGGAACGCAATGCCGCAATGGTCCAAGATGAACAACAATCGGCTGAAGAGGGATAATGGACAAAGCGAAGACATTGAAGCATGAATATCAATTAAAACAGCTTCCTGATTCTGGTATCGTGCACGCTCGAAGATGGTTTACTCCCTCCGTCCCATTTTTTTGTAACATTCACTTTATGCACGTAAATTTAGATTTATCTTCTTTCTCTTTCAACTCTAATTCTCAATTATATAATATTTGTTTCTCCACCTACTTTAATTTCTAACCACGGAATATTTTTCAAATATAAAAACGTTATAAGAAATTTAGGACGGACCAAAATGACAAAAGATTGTAAAAATTTTTGGGACGAACGGAGTAGTATTGTTTTGATTTGTTTGTCAAACGATTGATTGAGTTTTTAACTGATGATTTGGGTTTGATGGGGTGTTTGGTTGGTGTGCGTTTTGGGGATTTTCTATTTTCGATTGCAAATTTTGCAAACTATACTTTTATCAAGGGAATAGACTATAGAGTGAGGTGGTCGAGGAGTATGATAAGGGGAAGGATTTGTTGATAGAAATGAGAAATAGTGTAAAATTAGAGAGATCAGAGGTTGTGTATGAAATGTGTGGTGATTGTGATGGTTTTGATAGTGGATGGGGTGGTGTGAATGGTACGAGGGTAGAATAGGGATGGAGAGTGATTAGGGGTATTGAGAGAAGACAAAATAGGAATATTCCGTCAAAATTAACCGCTTCAGTAACTATTGCACATGTCCCCCAAAGCCGATGGGGTTTAAGTGTCGAATTTGATACTTCAAGGTGTCAATGTGGCAAAGTCGAATAATTCAGGGTGATTAAGTGCTTTTTTTCTAAAATTAATAAATAACGTCTTCAAGATGTTGGTACAGTTCGAAAAATTTGGTATGGTTCTTAAGTTATTTCCCGTCACGTATTGACTTTTAAGTTCCTTAGCTTAAGATTTCTTAGCGCTACTAATATAATCGGTACATTTTTTATAGGCTCAATTCGATCCGATTCTCAGTTCTGTCCAGTTCTTTGGAAAATTTTGCTCATCCCTACAAACATATGACTCGTGTCTCAAATACACAACTGGACATCTTCGAGTAGTATGATTTTTTATTTTTATTTTTGGATTTTACAAATAAGCAGTTGAAATCTTTAGTATTTACAAAAATCAACCCAAATCATCATATTTTTAAGAAAACCCAACCAAATCATGAGGTATTTACAGAATAACGTTCGCCGTCTATTTCTCTCGTCAAAACTAATGATTCTTTTTCTTCTTTTTTTTTTTTTGGATTTTTGCAAATAAGTAGCTAAAATCATTGGTATTTACAGAAACCTACCCAAATTATCATAGTTATAAAAAAACCCATCCAAATCATAAGGTATTTACAGAATAACGTTCGTCGTCGTCTCCTCCGTTAACAGATATGGTAGAAAATTACAAAATTGTCCTTCTCAATTAAAAGATAATCTATTCACTTTCTCTCTTTCTTCCAAGAACATTATCTACATCGTCGTGTCTCCATTTCGAGCTATGCTCCTTTCAGATAACGAAGGATGCGCTTGACAAGTTGTAGATGCTCCTCAGTTGGTTCGTGCATGTACTGATAGGCCCTGTTGACTACAAAAGTTATATCCGGTCGTATTAGTGTCACATATTGCAGTCCGCCTACTAATTAAGGAGCGGTAGTGGATCGGGTCTTGGAAGAGTTTTGTGGAGGAGGCCGAGTGGGAGGAGGTGGCAATAGGAGTTTTAGCTGGTTTGAAATCAGTCATCCCTACACAATGAAGAAGATCAAGAACATAGCGCGACTGAGTGAGGAGTAAGGCATCGGGCGTAGGATGGTCTCGATGCCAAGGAAGTAGCCGAGAGGGCCAAGATCTTTGAGGCAAAAGGTGAACGAAATCTGAGTGAGTAATCATGGAATAGTGGAGGGTTCATTGCTCGGGATTAAGATATCATCGACGTAAATGAGGAGGTAGGTGAGAGCGCCCCCGTGATGACGAATGAAGTGAGAGGGATCACTACGGGGGGCCAACTGTGAAAACCCAATTGAATGAGGAATGAGGAATGAGGAGAGACGCTAAAACATTCACGTGGGGCCTATTTAAGACCGTAAAGAGATGATGAAGATGACACACGTGATTAGGATAATTAGGATCGACAAAATGCGAGGGTTGAGTCATTTACACTTCCTCGGATAGGTGACCATAAAGAAATGCATTTTGGAGGTCGAGCTGATGAGTGGACCATCCTTGAGAGATAACAATGAAAGGACTGTACGAATGATGGTAGGTTTGACAACAAGACTAAAGGTTTCATCAAAGTCGACACCTTGTCATTGATGATAGCCTTTGGCAACGAGACAAGCTTTATAACGCTCAGTGATGCTATGGGCTTTGGGTTTAATATGAAATATCCATTTAGAGCCGTCAATGTTCATGTGAAGTTTTTGAGGGGTGAGAGACCACGTGCAATTATGTAGGAGAACATTGAATTTGTCATTTACAACGAGACATCAATGCTCATGTTTGATTGCTTGAGAGAAGCAAGTGGGTTCAATTTCAGCATATGAGTTAGTAGAATGGACGGATGTGGCTAGAAGGAAAAAGTGACGTTTCTTTAGAGGGTAGGGATGAAGGTTATAGGCTGTGGAACGCTCATGCAAAGAAGGAGGCGGTTCTGTTTGGATATGGGATGATGCTTGATCATGTAGGGAAGGAAGGGAAGGTGGCACGGTTTGATTATGGGCCGGTTGTATTAGGGAGGGAGTATGGACCGGCTATGGAGTGTGGTTTGGTGGGGGAGGAAGTGCATGTGTTGGATTGGTTTTGAGATGGGCTAGCAGGGAAGGGGTAGTTTGGGCTAGCAGAAAGGGATGTAGGACTAGGGGATGAAAAATATGACTAACAGAAAATAACTGTTTCGTAATATACGAAACATATAAAATATACGATAAAATTAAAGAACGAGAAAGAGAGGGAAGAGTAGTCGAAGCGATATGGGAGATAGACAAACCGATAAAATTAAAGAACGAGAAAGAGAGGGAAGAGTAGTCGAACCGATATGGGATATAGGCAAACCTTCAACATTCTCAATGTGAAGTTGCTCAGTCCCATTGTATTCATCGTACTACGAGAGTCGTTGTAAATCTGGAGTAGTATGATATATAGCGCTAGTATCAGGGAATCATGATTTTATGGTTGGAGTGGTTAAAAGTGATGGATTATGAATATGGGGTTGAGGGGACGATTGGGCCTTGTAGAGTGGGCCTAGAGATATGGGTGTATTATTTTATGTTTATGGATTAAATTGTGCGAACTAGGCTGATGAGGGATTAAATTGATATGTAGACTTGAGTCTAGGAACATAATTCTCTGGGAAGGAAGATCGTCTGAGTGTGGAGGTCGTCGCCGTTGCTGAGGAGGAGGATTGTCAATAATAGCAACGTTCTGTGGAGTGACTTGTGCGATGGCATATGGAGCACCAAATCGACCATCGCGACCGTCAGGCCACCACGACCTCGCCCCCCTCTGGTGGAATTCGACAGTTACTGGCACTGAACATGGTTCGTGCTTGGTGGAAACGAAACAAGAGAGGAGTTTGCAATTTGAAGCTTGTCGAATATAGCTCTTTGGAGAAACGCATGGCTCTGGAGGATTGAATGAAGATCGTCATAAGAAACGGTGTTAGATTTCGTCAGAAGGGATAAGACAACAGCCCAAAAGTCGGATTTGAGCCCTTTGAAGATGTGCATATTGAAGTTGGAGTTGTGGATGGTGTCGCCGACGACTTGTAATTCGGCCAAGATTTTCTTGCACCTTTGAAGGAATGGAGCAATCAGTTCGTCTTCTTTTTGTTTGAGGTTTTGGAGGACCATGTAAAGAGACATCAATCGATTTTTCGAAGATGCAGAGAAGGCATAGGCGAGGGTGGTCCAGATTTCATGTATGTGTTCTTTCCAACAATGACGGGCAGCACTTCTTCTGATAGAGAGAATTAGAAGACTTTGTAATGAGGCGTCTTCACGTTTCCAAATTTTTGCCTGGCCTGGGTTGCTATGACACAACATCGTGCCATCCACATATCCGAAAAGATCCTGGCCTGGTAGAAAGGGCTCAACTTGCATTTTTTCAGTACAAATAATTCTTTGAGATAAGTTTAATCAATAGGTAGTGTTGGACATGGGTTAGCGACGTAGTTATTGTATTTGTTGGAATAGGGTTTTGAAGGGAGGATGATGATGGTGTGGTGCTGGTGTTAGTTATAAGAGAAGGCGATTCTGTTGTAGTCATTGAAAAACAATGTTGGGTTTGGATGATTCTATAAAACTAGATCTAGTTAGAGGATTTGAGAGGTTATGATATCATCTTGAGTTTTGAAAAGAAGTTCTGATAATTTCATCATCTCAATGTACCTATTACAAAAAGAAAAAATGCACTAAAAATTGTTATAATCTCTTCCTATAATTATGTAATCTGAGTATGGATAGTCAGGATGTATGAATATCTTCTAGCCATGAATATCTCTCGGCCGTTATTGTGATTTTGCCTCAATAACTATAGAATTCATAATCACTATTCCATCAAATCACGGAAATAATAAAGTTGTTTAATGACGTCGTTTCTTTCTGGGTGGCAAGAGAGCAAGCAAGAAACGACAAAGTCAAAAGCCAGTGACACTCGGAACATCAAAGAGAGAGGATTGAACACACAATCATGCGGATTCCCGTTCTGTAGCAGGCAGCAGAGACGACACCCGACTGGTAGATTTCATTCGCACTCAGAAAAGTTGTGAAAATCGCGATCGATTCTCTTTCATTATTTCTTGTGCAGTTGTGAGTTGGGTTCCGATGTTGCTTCTGCAATCACAGTCGAGATATCTCCTTCAAGTCCTCACCAATCGGATTCAAAAGTAACTTCTTCCCCCTTTGGTGATCCATTCATTCCTCTCATTTCCGCATTATTTTTAAATTTCTGCCTCGCAATTAGGGTTTCTGTTTTGATTTGTTCAGAAATGATTTCGCTACATTGCCAATGCAGGACTGCTAGTACGATTCTCAGACTTTGGTTTGATGCGTAAGCCTTGGGTGTCATGTGGTCGGTTTATCTTTGAATGCAGCGTATGAGCTTGTTATCTCTAGTGGTTTAATTCATAGTGTTAGAGGCCACCCTGGCTTATGAATTATGATTGATGACGATTGGATATTACCAATGTGTTAATGATGAATAATACATAACAGATGAGGTTAGGGGTCACTTCACTGTCACTGGATGTGCGGTTTTTACTTCTTTCCTCCTTCCCTGCATTACCGGGCAAGAATATTAGTCTAGTGAAGAATGGAAGTGAGTTATGATTCCAGCATCCATTACAATAGTTGGATTCCAGTTCACGAGTTAAACGAGCAACTTTCTAGAACACGGGGTCACCCAACTGTAATTTGTTAAATCGTTAGCTTTTTGGGAGAAATGTCCAATTGCTAATGTCCTCATAAGGAACTAGATTTGTATCCTAGGTAAGAACTGCGTGGTTTTTGTCTATGATGGGTATTACTTGTCATTTGCCAGTTTGATTTCCTTGTTGAAGGTCTTTGATTATGGTTTTTTTGTGAATGGTGGTGGGTGATAGGAGCTTTGACTCATTAGATTTTGGCTCGTTTGCTGTTATTAAGTCGACATAGCTGTTTGGAAGATAAAACTGCAACTTTCCCTTCAGGCCTTTAATTTGCTATCTTAGTTTGATGTCAAGAGTATTCCTGATGTTCGACATATTGAGGATCAGTTTGTCGCAAAAGTTTTAGTGACAGCTAGTCCCATATTTACTACACAACATTGTGCCAAATAATATGGACTTTAGTACCTAAACTTGCAGATATGACTGTAGCATTTGACTCGACTTTTGCCTCACTCTTGTGGCTCCATATTCTTGCTTGCCTTCTAGAAGCTTCTATTAACTGCTAGTATACATTTATTGCATCGCTGATGCATATTCTACATTGATGTTTGTAGCCTAGAAAAAGGAGTTGAACTGGACTGTCTATGGGTTGAGTTTGATGATGTCCGTTTCCATGTTCAGGTGATCTATCTCTATCAGCTCAGTGTCTTTACTGTTCATTTCTTGGTACTAGAACTTAGATGCAATTATTGGAAACACGGCACATAAATTTTATTACTGAAAAAGGAAGGTTACATCAATGTTCCTTTTCCCCAACCACACCTCAGACCAGGCACTACATAGTATATACATACCATACCATCATAGACTACCACCACCACCAGCATATAGTATCACTTGTGCCAGCTGCAAAGGAGAACGAGAAGTCTGCTGGTACAAGCATTGATTCCTCTCTTGCCATACATAATACACCAAGGCCGCATGAACTCTTCTTCGAGACAATGCCATGTCAGTTTTGCCTCTTACTACTTTACTGAACCATAAGATCCATTCCTCCCAGCCTCTAGGTTTTACAGGCAGTTTCAGCTTAGGCATAACAACTTTTAAAACTTCACATGATTTAGCACATTCGAAGTATAGATGGTCTCTCGACTCTGGAAATGCATTACAGAAAGAGCATCTGTCATCAAATATCAGACCACGGCGAGCTAACCACACTTTAGTTCTAATTCTCTCCTTAGCGACAAGCCACAATACAAAACCAAATCGAGGGAAAATACACTTGTGCCAAGCCAACGACCACCAGAAGACAGTAGGAGACACACATAACTTGCACTTCTCTTTTTCACAGCAACATAAAAAATACCAGGAATGGCTTGTATTACATGGTCTCTTACTTTGATAAGCATCTTCCATACCCAAGAGTCACTTTGCTTGACAAGAACATGCTGCATATCAGAACTTCTCAAATAATAACTATGAATCCATTTGACCCACATACGATCCTCCTTATCAGGAATGGCCCATAACAATTTCATCATAACGGTGTAATTCCATCTACAAAGATCAATGACTCCTAGACCACCTGATCTTTTCGGGATGCAAATATCATCCCAAGCCACCAAAGCTGTATTGCCTCCATATGCTTTGCTTGTCCATAAAAATGAACGACACAGCCTTTAAACTTCATTAAGAACAGCAGCAGGGAGGAGGAAATGTTGACACCAAAAGGCTTGAACTCCCTTTAACACAGATTGAATAACTTGTAGCCTACCGGCGTATGAAAGGAATCTAGCTTCCCATGCAATTATACGCACAACAATCTTATCAATAAGTTGTATCTGATTAATATTGATGTAAATAGTTTTTCTATGAAACTCCACATCTTGTTGTTCAGTATCCTTTTTGCTAATGCACCTTCAGTTACTCACTTATTTCTTGTTCAGTAAGTTCCTCACTGAAAATTTTTTGCAGTCTTCCATGAAGAATCCGCATATATTGCTGCTATCATTGTCTTTGCCAGTACCACCACCTGAGGCGCTCTTCATAGGAGGACTACCCTTTGGAGCTATTGAAGCTATTAAAGCCACCTATGGTGTGGTTGCGCAAATACATGATCCACCAAGAGACGGTTTTAATCTTACCATGAAACTCAACTTCTTGAAACTTCCTCCAGATGAAGGTTCTTCAAGTTTCTTCCCTAAGGTCATCATGATCTTGCTGTTATTACATGCTGTTTTGCAAGCTCGCTTTGACTGCTTTATATTTTTCTGAAGTTATTTTACACGTCCTGATTCTGTTATTCGTGAATGTAGTTCCTCAAAGATATATTGTGTAGTTATCGGATGCATGCCATTTTCTGTAGCACATGCTTGTGTAACTTTTTTTCTATGTAGGAAGTCCTCTCATGATCCCTTTCATCCGATATAAAGCTCATTTCCTTGAACCGACTCTTATAAAGCTCGTGCATGCTTCCTTTCGATTTATATGCACGTATGCACAATACCATTTCAGAATTACAACCATGAGGATCTGACCTCCTGTCCTAGTTGCAGCTTCCACAATTTTTACAACATCCCTTTCTTCTAAACCAGATAATCGGCCAAGTTATTTCCTTTATGATGACTCGTCATTTTTGTTAGCAGTGCTTGCCTGGGAACCAAGCTAAGGTGGATGAATACTTTATTGAATTGACCAAATATCGAGCATCTGAAGTATCTATAACTGACAAGAAGACATTTATCTTTTTTTTATTGCTTAGTTTATATTACTCCCTCTGTCCCACATATTTTGCAACATGTACGTATTTTACACTATTCTATACGCATGAATACAAGTCTCGTTTTCATATCAAATCATATCTGATCGTCCCGCAACATGTATTAAGTTGAAGTACATAACTTACACAACCATTGATACTTAAGATAAATTTATGGAGAAAAAACTATGTTTGATTGTTATTGCACCCGTGTCAAACTTTGTATCGAAACGCATGCAAAGTCAAAATGTTGTAAAATAAACGGGACGGAGGGAGTACCACTCGAAGGTGTGCAGAGTGATCTGCATTGACATGTGATACTGCAAAATCTGAT
>JAOVYX010005777.1:0-37124 GCA_035668315.1 Drosera spatulata
GTGCTGGGTTCAGATGCAGCAACCTTGGATGTTGCGGGTTCCTCTTGGTTGAGGGACTTGACCAAGGCCGCCCTCGAGTGCAGATTTCGAACCAGAGCCTTCAAGCCTCCGGAATCGATGATCAGATTCTCCACATTTTCTTTTGGGCATTCATTCTGAAAAAAATGATGGATGGATGTATCAATCAACGTAACAAAGCGAGAAAAGAAACGAAAAGATGAAGATTAGAGAGAGTTATATTTCAGTGGATGTACTTCCAGATATTGAAGATCGTAGTATGCATCCCAGCAGTTGTAGCATTCATCCCCTTCAAGTCTGCTGCAGTAATCTGCAAATTAAAATCACAGGCTTAATATAGCTGTAGCTACTTGGTGCACTGTCGTAAAACTGTAGAAATACACAATTATCAACCTCCGGTGCCGAGACACAATTGTCAAACTCTGCATAAGTACACAATTCAATAGTAGGGGTATACTATTGTGCACAGAATATCTCACCCAAGTGGTAGATTGAAAATATTACAACTATATATATATATATATGAAAAAAAAATGATGATATAAGCAAGGAGATTTAATAAATTTTTTGAATTTTAATTTTTTTGTTTTTAAAATTATGTGGTGGAGATTGTTTTTAAATTGGTTTTCGTATACTATATCTTGATAATTATGTACTGTAGTTTTCATAAAGCTTATTCGTAAGAAACTATAATACACAATTATCAAAATGCAGTATAAGAAGACCAAAGTGCAATATACCACACGAAAAATGCAGTATTGATTGTCTATATATATAGATCCCATGCCACTCTTTTTGTTATCAATTGATTTTAAATTGATATTGGAACTTACAAGGCCCAATGTCAACACTCCAGGGGTGTATCGGGAATAGTTTACTCATATCACCTTGGATAGAAGGCAAAAATTACAAATGTATATATCGATCTTAGATCAATTGATTTTGATTTGAAACTCTAATCGTTTAATAAATAGGAAAGACATGATTTGGATTGATGACCTCAATATCACAAATGTTCTAAGTCATGCCCATTAACCAACTCTACCGGTAACACCTGTTATACACTCCCTATTTACAAGAACAACGGTCACCACGACAAGAACAAAATTGTAAAATTGCACAATAAATCCACAAGTTCACAATTGTCACATAAGAGACTTTTGATAACTACGGTTAGAATTAGGTCAAGGTGGAACTCCAGTGCTCACTCCCCATGTCAAAATATTCTCCACTCTGAGCCAATAATCAACAACCAGCACGGATTTAAACACTCTCAATAATTAAGACTTACAATCCATCTGGTAAAGCATCACCTTGCCTTCCTATGGGAAACTAACACCCAACAACTATATCGGCGAAAGAGGGAGAAAAAGCACGTACCAGCGAGCTCGTTTCTGGTCCTCTCAATGAACGGCGCATGATAGGCGCATGGTTTTTCCTCGTCATGGAAACAGAATCCTCCGAATCAGAAGATGACAAAGAACAACACCTCGCCGTCATCGTCATCGTCCTCCTCGTTACATTAGGAAAACATCTTGCCGGCGTGGTGGATCTGATCGTGATTCCTCCTCGTCCCGGAGATCTTAGCATCATCGTTGGTTTGAGTCGGTTGATTCTGGGGAATAATTGTTCGTTGATTTTGATTTGAGAGTGGATAAGAGTTGCAAGAACGAGCTAGTTGTCTCTCTTCTTTTAAATATCTGCCGTGTTTCGTTGTGGATAAGGATCGGATTTTTTCTTGTGGATTCGTTTTGATATTTTGGGAAAGTGATAGTGGCCCACAGCGTGGTAGCAGTATCGGCCCACCGTTTCCATGCCACCCAACAACGCTCATTGGACATCTGTGTTGTGGGGTTATGTTTATTTTCCTTCATTGTTTTTTAAGTACCTAATTTTTTTAATTATTAATTAATCATAATTATTTTATTTAATTATAAATTGGTGTGTTCTTTAAATTTAAATCTCAATCCTATCCATCCTAACCTTTAACCTATTAATATACATAAGCCAATAATCCTATACCAAATAGGAATGACGCCATCGTCATCAATCCCCTCATGAATCCGAGATCGTCGGGTCGAAACCAGCCTTGCCTTCTCTATCTTCAATCTCCTCCCCCAAACTCTCTGATTCCAACTTCTCAATCATCCTGTTGGATTCCGATGTCGCCTTTATCCAAAATCGAAATCCTAGGGTTTCGGATTTGATGAGGAGCCCGTCGAGTCCGAGACCGAGTCAGTATCCATGGCTCGGAGATGATGTAGTACTCGTCAGGGGAGGACGGGAGCGAGCAAGGGGGTGGTGTCGACGCACGAAAACTTGATCGTGATGTTGTATTGTTTATGACGACGATGCTGTACTAGGGACGACCAGGGTGAGCAAGGGGATGGTGTCGACAATAATGAGCACTGTTGTGACGACGCTGGCGAGCAAGGGGTCGGTGTCGACAAGAATGAGCACTGTTGTGACGACATAGGCGAACACGGGGAAGAGCAAGGGCAAGCACTGTTGTCTTCTTATGGGAGATGTATAAAGGCAAGAAGAATGAGAGCACTGTTTGTTTGGTGTATTTTGGGGCCTTGTTATCTTTTTTAATAAATTATTTCATTATAAGATTATGATTTAAATTTATAAAATAATTGATAATAAAAATTTTATATTATGACTTAATGATAATTGATGAAATAAAAAACAATCAACTATATTATCCTCTCTTTTTTTCATCAATATTTTATCTTTATTTATATTATTCTTTTCGTTTTATAATATAGACAATATTTATTTTTTTGACTGTTCCAAAATATTGATAATATATCTCATTTAGTAATATTTTCACCTAAAATTCAACAAAATAATCAATATCTATTATAGTATATCCATTATATCCTCTCGTAACTATTACAATAAACCTCACTATTACTTAAAAAATATTCTTCCTTCATCAAATTTTATAAAAATTCAACACACACACAAATTCGCATGATGGATCAACACGTTTCTTATATTATGGAATAGAGGGAGTATATATTAAGCGAATTGACATAATCCAGTGTTTATGTCGCATCGAACGACTTTGACCGTTCAAAATTATGATAATTAAGGTATTAATTAAAATAAAACAAGAAAATAATACTCCCTCTATCCTATAATTTTTACAACGACACACATTTCAAAATATTTCGTTCTTACTTTTAATAATGTCAGAAAATTTTTAAATTGGTTCAGAACTAAAGTTCATAACTTAATCTATCACTAGGGTTTCACAACCATTTTATATAAAAAAAATAATTATATTAAATTAAATCTCAAAATATATGTCTTTATAAAAATTATGAGACGGAGAGAGTAATAATAATATGACTCGTAGCCATCAGATTAATAGATTATAGTTCACATAGTGATATATCATATCCAGAGTAATCAATTAAATATTACAATTCAAAGATAAATAGTAAATCTTAATTGTATAAAAATATCTATTTACTAATTTTTTTTCTTAATGATGTATATTGGCTATCCAAAATCTAGATAACAACAACAAAATTAAATGGTCAAAATCAAATCTATACTAGTATATACCAATCGAAAAATTGTGAGGCCATGTTAAAATCATATCGAAAGATCATGACTGTTCAGAAAAGTCCAGATTTTTTTATGTTAAAACAATTATAAATGATTAAAATATCTCAATTTATATATCGATAAATCTTGACCTTTCAATACGTTTATTTTGATCCTATGCATTATTGAAGAGTTGAATAAACTAGCCACATCCTATTTATTGTGACAACTTGTTTGATTTTGTAACGATTATTTAATGTAATTTGATGGTGTAAATTATGTATTTCAATTTAATACATATTGCGAGATGATCAGACATAATTTTGATATATAAACAAAACTTATATTTATATATATATATATATACATGTTATAATTAAATTGAAACGGAGTAGAAATTGGATCACATCCGGTGATACTAGTCTAGATGAATTCCGTGTGGCTGTGTTTATACAACATGAACAATGCATTGGACGAATTCGATTCTTCATGTCAACTGACTCAACTGAACTCCCTACAATATTCCTTATGCCTCGGCCCTCGATGCATAGACATGGGCCAGAACATGAGCTGCAGCCCCCACCCCACAAGTCCAAGTTCAAGCCCAAGCCCATCTCAACCCCTCCTCCCACCCCTGTACCCACACCACACACACACATCGCCAAAACCCTAACCCCACAGCGGTGCCACGCCGGCGATCGATCGATCACCATCATCGCCGCCGTCGCAGTCGTCGCCGCTGTGCTCTCATTAGTTTAAGTATGAGGCTCGCCGGAGAGCAGTGGGGTGTCGATTGGAGCCGCGGTTGCCCCTCTCCGCCTCGCCGATGATTACCCCCACACACTAATAAACCGCGACTCTCTCTCATCCCTCTTCCCCTCCATCACTCAATCCTCTTCGTCTTCGTCGTCGTCTTGTTCTATTACTACTCCCTCCGTGACCATAAATTGGGGCTGTGATGATTGTGTTTTGTGGGGTTTGATTGGTGTTGGGCTTGTACGGACCCGATCTGCCCCGGACTTGCGATGTTGTTTCATGGTGGGGCGATACGGAGCGGGAACCGATAAGGTTTGGTGCTTCGGTTTCTCGCAGCCGGGAATGGTGGAGTTGGGTTCGGTGTTTGGGTTGTGGTTTTGTTCGGTCCGGTGCTTAATCAAAGGCGTATCTGAGCCCTAATCTTTGATTGTCTGCTACTGTGTGTGTTTGGTGATGGTTTTGTGTTGTTGGATTTGTGTTTCTGCTTGTGTTTATCTCAGAAAGATAATGTGATGAAGATTTGTTTGTTGTTGCTGCTTGAAGTGATAATAGATGGGTTAGATCGAGGGCAAATTTTAGACAGATTGAGGTTCTACATACGATAGCCCGAGTCCTTTTTGAATGTTGTCTAGTTTGACAGAATAAGAAAATGGACCTGTTGCTCATATGGGATGGAATATGGATTGGATTTGAATGGGAATGTCTCATTGATCATTTGTTTAAGGCTGACGTGAATCTTGGTTCTGCTTGATTGAAGTGATAAGAGGTTTTTCTTGTCCTGTGAAGGCTTGTTCGTGTCGGGGGTGGTAAAGTACTAACAGGTGAGGAAATGAAGGCTAAAGATGGATGTTGGATGGTGGTGGTCTTGGTTGAATGATGGTGCTCATGCAAAGGGACGGGAAATAACACGTTGAAATGATCTCTCCATGGTAGACATGCCATTGACCCTAGCTCATTTAGGGCCTGTTTGGTATCACTTCTTATTTTGGTTTTCTATTTTCGTTTCACTGACTTGATGAGATAGAAATGTTTGTTTCTGATTTCTGTTTCTGTGAAACAAAAACTAAAATGAAAAACCAGAAAAAATGGTTTTTCTTTTTCATTTGATTCAGTATTCAAGGTCCTCTTTGTGAAATAAAATAAAAAATTATTTTCTTTTGTAAAGGAATTTCGGTTTTGTCTACTAGTTTTCTATTTTTGTTAATGATTTTGATTTTCTCCGTAATTTTGAACAGACAACTCCTTGTGACAGGTATGATAGTCACTTGGTCAGATTACACCTGGGTGCTGCAGCTTGAAGACTTGGAGCCACGACTTCTTACTAATCCGGCTTCAACATGGCTCTAATTTTTTAACGTAGATTCTAGTATAATGTTCGTCATCATTTTGATGCCTTTTCTTGTGTTGTCCTGGTTTGCTTAGCAGTCGTTATGCATACCACAGAGGACAATTGGAATAGTAGGCAATCAGGCCATGACAAGATCTGCAGGGACAAGGTCACTGATGGAATGAGCCAAGACCTTTCGCGATGATATGAGATGATGGGGATGCTGCAAGATGAAAGGTACCCATTCTTGAAGTATCGTCTCTATGTTTGTTTCCAATTCCAGGCGGTTGGGATCTATTTCCATCGCCTCTCCACTGTGCAGTGCGAATGCGCAATCTGCAAGCCTCCCTGTTAAGTGTTAACAAGGATGAACTCCTTTTTCGTGTTCCCACGTGCCGGCCAGGGCCTATTGGGATCCTCGTCTAATTCTTTAATAGAATGCCTTATCATATTTACTTCCAGTACAACCACTGCTTACGTTATTGATCTAAAAGTAATCCCACTAAGTAATCTTTCACATGCATTCATATTCACTACATTATCGTTTGGCCGCCATTGACCTTTCCAAACGTTTGTATAGAATCATCACGCGTGATCTTTGTCGTGTGTCGATGATGTTTCCCTCCATCATGTAGCCACGATCATTGCAATTTCCCCGTGGGAAGTTCCTGTGATACTGTGTTTGCTTGCAGCGGTGACAGTCCGAGTTAAAAGCGATGCCTAATTGTGGGTTTTCTCCTTTTTATGACCCTAATTAAATTTCTTGGGAAATCAATGGAGTTGCTTCATGGTATATTCTTTAAAAGGTTCATCTCCAAAGAATTTCTTTTTGAATCACATAATCACGTGCAAACCCTGTGATCCATTTTAACCCGTCGAAATTGACGGGTTTAACATGTCAATTGAACATTTTAAGGATTGAATTCGTGATGTTTTTTCTTAAGTTGGAGCTGTTGACCATGTAGGGTGGAGAAGCTCTCCCGAGTTGCGTTATGGTATTAATCCTGAAAGGATGGTGGTGGTTTTTTATGGTGTCAATGTTTAACATTGGGTTCAATCATGAGGTTTCATATATTTTGGAAAAATTGCCCATCAGCGTTTTATTGTTTGGCCTCGAATCGTTGAGATAAAAACAAATGGTATCTCTACGCAAGCACGCATTTTTGTGTCACCTCTTGTTCTGTCTTGTAGCTATCAAACACCCTATTTTTTAGAAAATGAATCATATCCCCTCTGTCCAGAAAAAAACAGGAACATTGATATTTTTTCCGGGCAGAGGAAGCAACACATAGTTCAAGTGATGATGTAAAGTTACATATATTTTTTCCGGGCAGAGAGAGCAACACATTTGTTTTAAAAAGTCGTATGTTCTTATATGTACTTTGTTTTAAAAAGTTACCTTAAAAAAAAAATCAAAACAAAACAAATAGAAACAGGCATCAAAACCCAAAGGTAGAGGATCCGTGTCTGCAAAATTTTCGTCAAAAGGAACCAGCCCTGAACTCCAAACATTGTGGTCGTTACTGGTCGAAGGCTACATGCAACAAACGCATTCACATTCGCGATCGTAATTACTAATTGTGGAGATTGGGACGTTTTACCACGTTGGAGGTCATATTTTTGTCACGTTACTGTTAGTCTAAAGTAGAGTGACCTGACAAAAGTTTTACTGTTTAGTAGTGTTTGATTCAATTTTTTTTGAAGATCTTGGATTCGAATTCCACTAATATGAAAATCCACGTTGGAGGTCATACTTTTGTCACGTTACTGTTAGTCTAAAGTAGAGTGACCTGACAAAAGTTTTACTGATTAGTAGTGTTTGATTCAATTTTTTTTGAAGATCTTTGATTCGAATTCCACTAATATGAAAATCCAGGTTGATTACGTTTTTTAACTTTGATCAAAACTGATCCGAACATCCTCTCGTCACAAAAAAAAGAAGAAAAAAAGTATGTGTCAAAATTATGTGATAAAACTCTTGACCCAAAAAAACTAGTATGTGATAAAATAATCAATCGTACAAGATGCCTTCATCACATGCAAATGGAGCTTTCCTATGGCTGTTTAGTGTTTACATTGTCAAAGTCAATCCTTGGTTATGGGATAATTAATTACAAACGGCGGAGTACCTGTTTTATTAATATTTAATAGTGGGGTTTATTCTCCAAGACAGAGAAATCGGTCAAGTTAGTATTTATTTGTAGCCATCTAAAACCAATTATCTTGCTATTCGGAATTTATAATTATACCACTTATGTCAAAGATTTTTAATATTAAATTCCATTTGCCCTTTAAAAATTAGTTGAATTGAATGTTTCTCTCTAAAGAAGTTGTGCATAATGTTATCAGATTGACTCGAAACATCCTTTTCTAACAAGAAACAAACCATATTTGCTTTTCTTTTAAAGCTAGAAACAGACCATTATATAGCACCCAATAATGGAAAATAAAATAAAATACAGTATTTGAAACATTCAAATTAGCTGCCCTATATATACAATGTGAAGAAGTCAAGCAGTTCACAGCAGGGCAGAGGAGAGCGATGGCAGGGGGCGAAGGTGAGCATCAAGCCAATTCCAATGGAAGCGCGAAGGAGAAGACGTGGCCGATCGAGCTGCCGGAGATCAAGTTCACTAAACTCTTCATCAATGGAGAATTCGTCGATTCTGTTTCAGGTTCGCAATTTCATCTTATATATTTCATGCAGGGGTCTATTGACTTTGAACACGTTAAGAAAAAAATCAAGATTTGATTGACTGTTATCATATGGGATTCGTGCTTATGTTGAATCTCGACTTTAATAGGTTTCCCTAGGCAAGTGATCATTCATGAGGATCTCTCGCCATAAAATAGTTCTCCTTCCATGAAAACCATAGTTTGATTCTTGCAAAATCTATATCAAACATGCTATTCATTAGCCAATACAATTCAGAAATATGCTGAGTTGTCGGGTTTGCCGTACTCAGCTCTTTTTTTGGGCTAGTTGAGCTCTTAAAATCGAACGATCGGCATGTAAATCAATCTTATAGCTTACCCGAACGATGTTTTTGTTCGGATGCTTTATTGTTACGATTCAGGGGAGAGCTCAAGGAAAGAAACCACGTCCTAACCGGATCTGAGTAGAATACATATGTGAACGAGGTCCAACTGTTAACCCCAAAAGCTTAACACATGAGTAGAATACTCTCTTTTTTTCTCCACGTTACTCACACATATCCTCAACAATCTCCCCTTCATGTGTGGTCTTCTCTATCCGCATACTTGAACTGGGCCCACTTACGTACCTGATCAACCCTTTTTACGGACCAGCAAAGCATCAGGGGATCTTTAACCTGCACATCCCGGTCCAACAAACCATGGGCTCTGAAACCACTTGTTACGATTCAGGAGAGAGTCCAAGGGAAGAAACCACATCCTAACCAGGTCTGAGTATAATACTACTCATACATGGGTTATGGGTTATTCATATATATATTCTACTCTTTCTTTTTCTTTACGGTCGATGTGAATAAATCTACTCACACATATCCTCAACATTTATGAATTACTGTTATTGTATGTTTTGGTAATGAAATGATGTTTTCACTGAGTTATGTTGATCTTAGAGCTCAAACTCAAGTAAGATTTGAACGGAGTTTTAAATAGTTTAGTCCGAGTAATTGAGAGAATATATTGTGTGTTGAAAAAGACATTTCTGGTTGTCATTCACTTTGAATGAAGAGTTGCATACAGGTAACGATCGAGCTGGTTGATCAAACAGGAAGAACATAATCGATGTATTCACGACTTTCTGTTTTTACCTTTCTTTCTCTTTTAGTTAAAAGAAAACTCTCGATTTTCTGCTCATTCTCGATTGATTGGCATGTTGGTTACTACAAAAGGATCTAATCAGTAGATGGTTTGAAAACCTGTTAAATGTCGAATAGTACTTCTGGCACAGGTAAGATGTTACTTTAAGACATGTAATTGCTACTTATAGAGGCATAATCGCAATGAAGATTTATTTTCTTCAGGCAATATCATCTATGTGATAGATAAATGGTATGTTTCGATTGTGAGGAATGGTCTACTTGGATTGGAGGTTAGATCTTATCTAGCTATAAATCGAAATTTGAGAGACAGGGAATTTTGATTGTATTGCATTTAGCTTGTTAGGGTAGTTTGACTATCTGCACTCATGTTGTTGATCTGGATGTGAACTTGGTGTAGGTTTGACGTTACTAAAAGAAGTAAATTTTCGTTTCTGATGCATGTAGGGAAAACTTTTGAGACTATTGATCCGAGAAATGGAGAAGTGATCGCGAGGGTTGCTGAAGGGGATAAAGAAGATGTTCACTTGGCAGTCAAAGCTGCTCGCGATGCCTTTGACCAAGGACCGTGGCCTCGGATGCCTGGCTCTGTAAGTTTCACATCTCTTGATGGAAATGTTCCTGGCTAGTCTATGTCGAATCACTATACAGTCAGTGTTGAGAAGGGTTACTTCTGCCCAACAAATACGTATTAAATGGGTGTGAGCATTTTGGTCCGCGCTGTCACAGGCTAGAGTTGATGCCTTTCATGTAGGATAACCACACCTAAAGTCTCTCTCCCTCGGAACTGGTAAGCATGCTTTTATGTCATAGGTTGAAATGAATCTATGAGTGCGTGATGTGATCATATTTCGAGAAACTATGGAGTATTTCCTGGGATCGGTTATGGAATCCGACTTGATTTTCATGCTGGAGTTAAATTTAATAAAAGAAAAAAAAAGGTTGAATCAGATCGTTGAATTGCGTTCCATAATCGATATTTCGATAACCTTTGATTAGATACCGTTCATTCTGGAAGAATTATACTGGACATTGATAAAATGTTGCAGGAAAGGGGAAGAATATTGCTCAAGTACGCAGATTTAGTGGAAGCGAGCATCGAGGAGCTGGCAGCATTGGATGCTATCGATGCAGGGAAGCTGTTTGGGTTTGGGAAGGTTGTAGACATTCCTGGTGCAGTGGCCACTTTGCGGTACTATGCTGGCGCAGCTGACAAGATTCACGGAGAGACACTGAAGCTGTCCAGGGAGTTGCAGGGGTACACACTGCGTGAGCCAGCTGGAGTAGTGGGAATTATTATTCCGTGGAACTTCCCCACTACCATGTTCTTCATGAAGGTGGCTCCGGCATTGGCTGCTGGCTGCACCATGGTGGTGAAGCCGGCGGAGCAGACGCCACTCTCCGCCTTGTTTTATGCACATCTTGCCAAGAAGGTAGCTATTAACAAAATAAATAACTCTTTGTGTATAACTTTGATTTAATGAAATGTGGTTTTATTTACCTCATATTAAATCTATGTTCAGGCTGGTGTCCCAGATGGAGTGCTGAATGTAGTTACAGGGTTCGGACTGACTGCAGGTTCAGCCATAGCGTCTCATATGGATATTGATAAGGTAATAAGAATCACATTTCAGCAATCCTTATTGGGTTCGAAGAAAAGATCAGAAAGCTCAGTTTATTTCCACTGGACATACTTCAGCATGTTCTTACATTTGTATGAAGCATACCGAAGGTGTTTTACAGGATTTTGTTGTTCATGAAATTTGTAGTTGAGTTTTACTGGATCCACTGAAGTTGGACGCAAGGTAATGCAAGCAGCAGCAGAAAGCAACCTGAAGGAGGTCTCACTTGAACTAGGAGGAAAATCCCCCATCATCATTTTCGACGATGCTGATATTGATGTAGCTGCAAATATCGCACTTAACGGCATCCTTTTCAATAAGGTAAATTTCAATTCTAAGTATCTATTTATGCGTGGTGTAAGTATCTCGACTTCCTCCCTGATATTTTTTAACGTATATAGGGAGAAATATGTGTTGCGGGCTCTCGAGTCATTGTTCAAGAAGGAATATACGAAAAACTTGCCAAAAAGCTAGCTCAGATGGCCAAATCATGGAAAGTTGGGGATCCTTTTGATCCTAAAGCTCAACAAGGACCACAGGTAAGTTCATCAAATCTTTTCCTATCACTTATCAGTTCACAATATGCTTCCTTAACCTAACTTTTACGAATTTGTTCTAGTTGCTAAAACATACTTCCCTTGTATTGCTTCTCCAACGTTTCATGTTGTTCTAGGCCTTCAAGAAGCAATATGAGAAAATTCTTTCGTACATCGAGCATGGCAAGAGAGAAGGAGCTATGCTGCTAACCGGTGGTAAACCTGTCGGTGAGAAGGGATATTACATCGAGCCAACTATCTTTACTGACGTCAAGGTATTGGAAAGTATACAACTGTGTTCTTTATCCACATATCCTGTAGAATTTTACATGGACTAATTTTGTTTCTTGCTTTTGTTTCTTCGCCTTCCGGCACTAATTTTATCTCAGGATGATATGAAGATTGCTAAAGAAGAAATCTTCGGCCCTGTCTTATCACTCATGAAGTTCAAGTGAGAATCCAGTTCCTTGTCTTTCCTAATTCCTATTACACCATATATGTTTGAAATAGGCTCCAACACGGATACATAGGTCAATGGAATAGTCCGTAAAATTAACGTTTCAGATAATCATATTGTTGTAACTTGTGAGGCAACCGTAAATGATCTCAACTCAATGCTCAAAATATCTGTTGTTTCTAATAGAATCTGAACCCGTGATCATGATAATGGTGATTAAACTGAATTGGTCTAACCAGTAAGGTTGATGAAGAAACTATTAATGAACGTTGCTTACTGACAGTCGGCATTCTGTTGGTGCTTGAGGTATGCTTTATCATGAGATGTTGTCTCCTATGTTGTCTTTCTTTTGCTAGGACTATCGAGGAGGCGATCCAGCGAGCAAACAACACCAGATATGGGCTTGCAGCAGGAGTAGTTACCAAGGACATAAACATTGCTAACACTGTGTCTAGATCAATCCGAGCAGGCACGATCTGGATCAATTGTTACTTTGAATTCGACTCGGATTGCCCATTTGGTGGCTACAAAATGAGCGGCTTTGGCAAGGATTTGGGCATGGACGCCATCTACAAGTACACTGAGCTCAAATCCGTCGTCACTCCCATCTTCAACACTCCTTGGCTCTGATGATACTGTGTTCTTGGTAGTTGATACAGCAAAGTAGCACAATCTGTAATAACTTGATATGCCGAATATTCCTTTGCTCGGCACATCAATTCGTAAGTATGCCCTCTAATATAGTCTCAAAGAATCATGAATAAAATTTCTACAGTTTATTCTGTTATTAAGTTCTTATAAAATACAATATCGACAAATAATCACAATTAGTTATTTTAACACCCCATTTTTTCTTCTTCTATCAATCCAAGGCCTGTATAAGTACATCAAGGAGCTGTTCATGGACGGTGAGCTGCGGGAAATGCCCATCAGTGTCCAAATTCACCACCTTCCCTTTTGCCTTGACCATCTTCTCCTGCATGTAGTAGCCAACAGACATCGGCACCACAATGTCATTAGTCATCTGTATGATGGTGCAAGGCGGTGTTACCTCCTCGAGGATGTCTCTCCAGTCACCAAGAAAGATCGTCTTGGCAAGGGACAGGGCAGCTTCAGGGTTCATGTTTTTAAGGGTCGTCTCGAACTTTGCAGCTGCTTTGACGTCTTTGCCTCCCACTGCTATTGGAGCAAAGGCTGATGCCCAGCCATGGAAGTTGGATTCTATTTCTTGTAGCAGCTGATCCACTGCTTCCCTCTCCATTCCACCCTCGTAGCCCTCTGAATTCAGATAACTGTTTTCGCTATACGGTTAAAACTCATGTCCAAGATAAACACGGGTTCCAGCACTAATGACTAGGAAAATACATATATATCATGACACATACAGGATACTGGTCAAGCATCAAAACTTCATGAAGAGATGCTCAAGATATACTATGAGTCAACTTAATGACACTCGTTGACGGGGATTTTACATTTTGGTATCTCAACTCCTTTCTCTTACATTTTGCTCCTCTTTGGTTTTTTTTTTATACAACATGTAATATTTTTTATATTGTATCTTCAAAAAAACATACAACAAATTCATATTAGGAAAAACAAAATATAATAGATTTTTCAAATGAGTATTTTTTCATAATTTATCTTTGTTTTTATTTTTATTTTTTTACTTTTGAAATATCCGGAACTCTCTCAACTATCATGTCGAGTCCCACTAATCAAACCCTCGGAAAAAAGAAATAACCTGAGAACGTAATGTATCGGAGATATTAGTGTTGCATAGTAACATACAGACAATTCTAGCTTTGGAGACTGTTGTATAGATCGAGATTAGAACCCTGAGATCATTGACGCCAAAAACTTTTTTAGTCAATGCAGAAGGCTTAGTTTGGCTAGATAGTAAAGTACAACATGCATGCTACAAAAGGACATGACAAAACCACATGGAAGGAAGATTAAATTAGAGAATAAGTTCAAGAAAAGCTGGTCCATTGATTAGATTATACTTATAAAAGCATTACATGATTGGACCAGAACAGGATTATACGAAGGAGACAGAGAAGAGGTTGCTTTGATGGCTAGACCATATATGTTTTCATGTCTCGTAAGTGACAAAAACTTCCCACAATTTGCAGCTGTCTAGCTTAATTTGAGTGAATTAATAGATCAACAAGACAATACTTAAGACAAGTTGTGCAAGTGCAATGCATTTTGCATCAATTTTTGTTGTCCACTTAGTGAACTATCAGATGGGACAAATTCCAACTTTTTAATACGGTTGGATCTAAGTTGATTGTTTGTCACTTATGCTTGTGTGTCATTTCATCCTTTCAATGAAGTTGAAACTTATCCTTAGGGGCCATATGTGGCTTGGATGTTTTTTCGAGGGATTCTTAAACAGTACTAATGATTCTGACCGTCTAATGTTTACTAGATAGTAAAAAAAAAAACGTGTTACAAGATATAATTATCTTAAATGTTTAGATCATGATCGTTCAACTAAACATTATCCAAAATCAAGTATAAGGTTTAAAAGAATAAAATATACAGAATCTTATTTTTGTTGTAATTAATCAGATATGAATAATGTCGATCTTTATGTGTGAAACTTATGTGAGAACTACTGTTCCATTGGAAAGACAAATGTGACCACACTACAATCATTTGGGTTTAATTTGGAGATTATTACCTTGGGGAGGCACCAATGAGGATGAGTTTATTGAATAGATAAGGTCTTTGGATAGAAGCAATGCAACCAATCATACCAGACATGGAATGTCCAACAAAAACAACTGATGTTGTTGATCCAAAACCCATCTCATCCATCAGATCAACCAGATCCTCAGCAAATCCATCATACGTCGCATACTTGATCATCGCGTGAAAAGGCTCATGATCGTCCTCCTTCTCCTCGATCTTCTCCACCGCCGCCACCTCCTCCTCCTCCACGGCCGCAACCGCCTCCTCCTTGTCATCCTTCCAAGGTCCCTTTGAAGCACTAGGGACTTTCCAATCAAATAACACAACCCTGTACTTCTCAGCCAAGGAAGGAACTATTTTATCCCAAATAGTATGGTTTGCACCATAACCATGTCCAAGAACAACCACTTGTTCGCCGTCGCCTAGGATCTTTGCGTTCATCGACGCGATGAGACCCTTATCAAACATGACCATGGTTGCTTATGTTCCAACAAGGAACAGTAGTTGTTTGTTGAGTAAGGGATATGGCGTGGTGGTTCTTGGTACTTTTTCTGTTGGTGGTTTAGACCTCCTTATATGGAAAGAAAATTAGGTTTGTGGCTCTTGAGTCATTCATTGGGCTCACTAGGAGTTTAGTATAATCATAATTGGTAGTACTACCTATGATTGCAACCTTGTGTGACACATAACTTTGTTCAAACATGTGAGAGAAATAAAGTTAAATGAACCTATCAATGTATTGATTGAAAATAACAAAAATTTCTGTTTTCACAATCATTTAGAATTGCTTTACTGAAAAATTTATGATGATATAACACCAAAACATCTATGTTGTTCGATGTAATGTTTAATTTATTAATTAACCGTGTTATTTTGAGTTCAATCGTGATACTGTAACATATATGGGTTGTTTCATAATTCTCATTTCCTAAATGGATTTCTACAGTGTGAATCAACAATGTGGTGCCTCTTATAAGGACAATGCTAATCGCCCCTGAATTCACCCTCTCACTGGTCCCATTTTTTTTTCTTTTTTCTTTTTTTAAAATTTTCAATTTGTTTTTTTTTATATATTTAAAATTGTTTATAATTTTTAATATATATATCAAACATTAAAAATAAATATATATTTGAACTTTACATATTAATATATACAAAATAAGATTAATATTAAATATAAAAAATTTATTACATTATAAATAAATATATATTAATAATATTTAAACATATACAAACTTTATCCTATTCAATAGTTCATCCAAAATATTGTCAAGACCAATATTAAATATAAAAAAATTCATTACATTATAAATAAATATATATTAATAATACTTAAACACATACAAACTTTATCCTATTCAATCGTTCCTCCAAAATATTGTCTAGCACATGGATTAATGTTCATCACTTCATTCCACAGTTTAAGACGAACTGCATAACTATCGATCTTCAATGACGGTATAGAATAATGAAGATGTAAAAATAGTTGAACAAAGTGATTCCTGACATAGACAATAGCTATTTCACGACGTTCTTAGACTTCAATTGGAGGGAACCTCAATGACAAATGAGTAAAAAAAGCTGAAATATTTGCATCGAATGTATGCAATACAACTTCGAAGATACGAGTAAAAATTATTGATAATTATCACATACGTATATGTTATAATTATTATGGAACGAAGGAAATATTTTTTTAAAATATAATTTTTATATTCAATGTTAGTTTTGTTTTGTAAATATTGATGTGTAGATTTCAAATATATTTTTATTTTTAACATTTGATATATATATATATATATTAAAAATTATAAATGATTTTAAATATTATATAAAAAAATAATTTGATACAGAAAAAGAAAAAGGAGGAAAGGCCCGCAGGGGGTGAGGGGATTAGCAATTTCCCTGCCAAAAGTGGACTATTAATGCTGAACTTTTTGTCATAAAAACGTTGAATGAATACACACTTTGTATCTGGGCTTGTAATTGAGATACCAACATAGGAGGGAGAAAAAATTTTCAAGGGCAGTTGGAACCAATAAATAAATTAGACTTTTAGGAATTATCGCTCATGTATCTAGCTCGAAGCCTTGTAAGAAAACGGTCCATTCTACACGTATGTAAAGGCTTCCCTCTCCGCCAACAAAATGTGGCCAGACATCTCTCTGATAAAAAAATCATCCATTTGTTGTCCATCAAAAGCAGAATAACAATTCACGTAATTTTGTACATGTATGTCGGAAGTCAAGACGAGATTCACAATTATTCCAAATTTCTAAAAAATTCTCAGAAGATATAAAATTTCTGATCATATAATTGAAAAATGGGTTTAAAACTAAGACAATAATAATACCCACCACGTAATTAGGGCACACACAAAACGAATAAACCAAACCAAACCAAAAAAAAAAAAAAAAAAGAGAAAAAAACAAACCTGTGAGTGCCCCGCAACAGAGTGGTCGCTGCCGCTGCCGCTTTATCCCGATTGAAAAAACATTGTTTGCCATAAAAGGTTTTTTGGAGTTTGTTGATTGTATGTCAAATAGGTTTATCAAAAAAATGGCCGACGCATAATTAGGCTTTAATAGTTCGTCATCTCCATGACGAATATCCGACTAAGATAGAAGTGATGTTGGTTCGGTGAATGTTATCCTTTGCTCTAATGTTAAGTAAACCTAAACATTAATCAATGAAGGATTATCTAGCTTAGCTAAACAAAGGGGACAATTGACAAGAATGAGTTTGACTTGGCATCTGCTGACTATATAGTCAGCTGCTTAATTTTCAAATAATTTGACACAATATGAAGATGTGATTCGATCTTCGACAATCATGGTCAACCACTAATATGTCAAAAACAGTATATTTTTTCACATTCTTGTGCTGACGAATCATAAGGGTTCTACTCTTGCGTTTATGCATTCATAATATTTACAAAAAAAACAATATGATATCACATAAACATAAGGGGTCGACACCTATGATAAAAATGTAGAAAACCACTACCTTAATGTTACCTCCACGAACTTATATCTTATGGTTCAGAATAATTAACGAAAGATGATCATGACATCCACGAATAGTTGGTCGACGAACTTGAGTTGCGGAAAATATCAAAGATAATACAGGAGAAAAATAAAAGGCTGTTTAATCGATTGGAATGTCCATGGTTGGCAGCTGAGTCGTGGGCATACGATGAAAAAGGTGTCACTTGTCGTCTTGTGCTGTTTTTGAGCTGAATGATCCAAATATCTGCTTTTTGTGATATTAAATGGTTTGGGGTCCCTTCCACGTTTCATCTCCTAACTTGCTTTCGGCGGCATTAACCCTCTCCCCTTTTATCTTTTTTTGGGCGAATTACTGACATCTTTTAACACGAATAAACAATAAATAAACTACGAAACATTGCTGGTGTTACGGCAGCTAGTTGGTTGTTCCCCCTGCACCTTATGCTCGTTCATTGCACCTTGTTTCTTCAATTGCCTAAAGATCCTATTATGCAGCATCGACCAAGTGCAGTGTACGAAAAGCAAAAGACAAGTACAATATAACAACCGTTAGTTGTTGTTAAAACACAGTCATTTTCTCATAAAACTGAACTCGCTTTTATATATGTTGGTTCTTCAGTATCCGATCAAATTGATCTCGAATATTAATTATATATACGATGAAGATCGATCATCAATGAATGAAGTTTACATAATATAAAACCTGGTGAGAACCGGTTTCAGGCCAGTCACCATTAGGAATCGCGTCTCATATCTCTGTTTCACTCTTCCTCTTGTACATGTTTCATATGTCTTGGTATAGTACAAGGTGTCCTTATAATCATTAATTGCTTATACCAACAAATATCAATTGGATTCAATATTTCAGAAAGGCAAGATTTCATATGAACACATAAAATCCATACCCTTTTATGTAATTTCCGTATAACGAGTCATTGGCTATGCGACAAGCTTGTGAAGGAGAGAAAATGGACGATGTTCTTGGCCATTTTTATTCCGGTAACAGACTTTCTAATGCTTATAACAGGGATTTTCCAGGATCTGTTCATGACAAAAAGAACTGGTTGTTGTTCTTGTTCCTCGATCATTCTTATTATAGATGCGAATATAATATATCTGCAAGTCCTTAACGAACTTGCGACACCGACCTGTGATATGCCTACCACAAATTCAGATTTCGTTGCGTGATCCTACTTTTACAGAAAGCATGTCCTTTAAAATGGCTTTTATGACACCTTTTTACACACAATTTAAAAGATTGCCGGAGAACATTTGCTTCGATCCTTGTGATTTATGGGTACTGCTATCACTTTGCAACTGACTTTCGTCATTTATAACCACATTAATTGTTGTCATTTATTTGCCTCAAAAGTCTTCAAGCCTATCCACGTGGCCCTCCCATCTCCTCCTCCCGTGATACAGTGCAAGTGAACAAACTTTATTTATTTCACGCTCTTGCATTTCTAATAGAGGGGTATGCTGTGAAGATTGCTCACATTTGTTATGTATATTGTGTGCTTTTTTTTCTTTTTTTCTTTTACTTAGTACACAACATAGATAGAGCAAGTGCATATTTTGTCCAAGGGGAGCAAAGCCAGAGAATTGTTTCGGGAAACTTATTCATATATGTTTTATAAAGGGAGCATATTGGTTTAAAGGGAAACTTATTTCTTTCGCCGTCGGCAACCGTCTGTAATTTTCTCCCGCAAAATATTTTCACGTAAAATCTCTATCTCTTTTATTTATACTATTTATATTCTGTTATTGGTGTTATATTGTTTAACATTCTATTTAATCCGCTTAAGCTAGTAACGGCAATTTATTAATGACGATAAAATATGCGAACATTGATCGTAATATTAATAAATGGAAAATTAATAAGAAAAACAAAAAGAAGGGTCCTTTTTCATTTATTAAGAATTATAAATCATTTAATTATATAAATAGGGGCCAAATAACAAAGACGAGAGGACAAAATCGCAATGGCTTCCAAAAGTTGAGAACGGAACAAATACCAGGATTACCTGTTCACAAACGATGGTTGGAGTGATCGTTGCTACCGTCTCTCACCATTATTGCGACATTCAAGTGATCGTCGCTACTGCTCTATTAACATTATGCGACACATTGTATGCCGACGAATAACATCACATTTCTCATCGTTGTCAGCTTTGTCTTTCCTCCGAATCCCTTCTTAATCAATGACTTCTCTCGACGCATCATCCCTTTGTAGCTGTAAGGCGTCTTTTCGGCTCTTGGAGAGACATCATCTCTTGACACATGCTAAGCCAATTCGACCACAAAATCTGCATATCTTTCCTACAGCATTGAATCTGACCCAACAAGTTAGGTCTTGGAAATCCAAATATCTGACTGGATTATCGACTGCCAAATCCAGCAAGGCAAACCACATAGTTGGATACAAGATCTGCATATCTATCGAGATGACTCCATTACAAATTCGGATCGTCTTTGATGCTTTGTAAAGCGAGATAACTCCATTACAAATTCGGCTCGTCTTTGATGCTTTGTAAAGCGAGCAACCAGGGAACTGAAACTTGATTGCGCTAAACGTGGCTTATATATACATAGTACATATACAGGAATCATAGTACATAACAGATTATTAGTTGGTCCATGGACAAATCGATCTGAATAACATGTTGAGCGAGCATCCCAAATTCTGCTATTGTGGTATCTTAACTGATGACTAGGCTGGGAGGAATTCTACGCTTCAAGCCTGCATCACAGCAAAAGAAAAGAATAAGTTCAAAATGTGGAGTTCCTCATCTTGCGGCTTCAGCTCACAAGTCACTTGGATAGGAACAACCCACTCCCCCACCCAAAAAAAAAAAAAAAAGTCTTGATCCCATTAGATTAGAGAAAAGAACAGAAAACACAACTACAAAAACTGCATTCACCTAAAATGTAAGCCAGAGACAACTGCATTAGTAACAGTATGTTGTAACACTCAGAAATTCGAAAAGAAATCCAATAGAGATCAAGGGGAACCCGTGTTTAACTGTTATCTAATTGGCAGTATGCATCTGAAAGAAAGCAAGCCGATTCCACATTCAGAAAGCAAACAGCAGGTTTTAGTAGCCATTTATAGTTGCCTACAGCATGTGTGCGGCTCCTTGGTCGCCAGCAGGTTGCTTAATACAGACCAAATAACACAAAGTGACATGATTAGATAGTCTCAAAACGCCATCTCTTTCATTGAACCTGTCTACTCAAAACACCAACTATCCACTCATCTACCGACCTTTTGCACAGTTGTATGGGAAGCAAAAAGAAAGTACATCGGCCAACTACTAAGTTAACTAGAAATACATTCTATTAGGTGAGAGCAACGCGAGATTATATCACTAATAATGACGGATAGTTCATTTGGTGAGGGAAAAAAAGGCGCAACATCCCTTTGGCACAATATTATTATTATTATTATTGGAAAGATCTCATTGCCACAATGTAGTCAGCAGCATGTGCTAAAAAAATTGTACTAGACATCAATTCTTACATAACTGGAAAAAAAAAATGACTTTCGCCAACCACTATTCAGCATTAGATGTGAATGCCAATCTCCCAAGGAAACAAGAAAGGGGTAACAAATGACCGAGAAGCTTATAAATGGAAAGCATTGTTTGGCATGTATGTATAAAGCCATGAAAGCAAAAGAATAAACAAAAGATTTAATCAAACAAAGAAACAACAGCAGTGGATGAGGACACGAAAGCAGGACTCAAGAGATCTTACTTTTCGGCTTCAGCTTGTATATTGAGGAGGACAGGGAAACAACTAATACATGTAATAAGAGTGCATGGAAAATTTTCAAAGAAAGTTACAAGAATAAACGAGCTATGACAAGGTTCTAATAAGCACATTATATAATTCGGAAACAGTGAATATCCACTGGGTCTTGGCCATTCAAGCATATGTAAGTTTTAAGATTCTTCCCAACAAGAGCGTCCAAACACAATGATTACGTCTATGATTTATGATTATTGAAAATTCAAAGGCAAACCATTGAACAGCTCATCATTGTATAGCATTAGCACCTTGGTAGCATTAGCACCTTGGTGCACATAACGCCCTTTTTTCTGCTAAGAATTTAGTAGCAGAAATCAACTTGGATATGTGTTCAAACTGCAAGGCTAGTTCATGCTCCCAGGTGCTCATCTAAACAGAAGGATAACTATTGTCATTTCCCACAATGGAAAAGCTAGCTAGCGCATTGCACATGAACAAGTTTCTCATTACAAATTTCTCACCAACAGCAGCACCATAAGCAAAAGCAGAATGGGAACTATCTAGAAGTACAGAACGGTGAAATGATGGTGTTTCTCCAAATTCCAAAGACTCCGAAACCTAGCTCCTTGATCAACCCAAATGGTTTTCATCTTCTGTACTTCCGCTGCTATGGACCATCTTATAGTGAAAAAAAGAGCACCAAATATGGAGCATCTCCTAGATGTCAAAAGTGCTTAGAGTACAATAATCTACAGTAAGTGTCTACCCCCCACTATGATTTATTAGAATGTTTGAAGATCATGGATAAGCCATACTCCATATAATAACCTGAGAAACGAACAACTGGATGAGTGATGTCTGGGATGATCATGAGTTGTTTCGTTATAAGATTGCCGCTTATATGTATTGTCTCAAATAAGTCCCAAACTAAGCATTTTGGAAATGGAAATCAAACTACCTAATAAGTTTCTACCCTCAAGCATATCTACATGATTCACACTAGTACTTATTCTCACGATCACAATCGCCTCACTTTATCTATCAACCATAAGCAATGGATGACCACTTTACATCAACCAAATTGCATAAACACTATCAGATATTCAGATAATGATTATCACTAAAGATACCCTAGACAGGATACATATCACATGGATCATCAAACACACAATATTCATTCCTACACCCATCACTCAAAACAACAATCCACCAATATTCAATCACAAACAATCAAAATCACCGCACACAAATCACATCCATTAACATCAAACCACGCAGAACACGAAACATACCCTCTGCCGCCGCCGTCGCCGTAACTCACTCATCCTTCTTCCCAACCCCCTCACACTCAGGACTCTCCCCAAACTTCCCCACCGGATACTTCGCACTTACAACCCCAACCTCGAACACCAGATCCTCACCCTCCCTCTTTATCCCCGTAATCCCCCACCACTTCCACAGAGCCCTAACCCTAATCCCATCCAACTTCTCTATCCGATTCTCCACAATCCTCCCCTTGATGATATCGGAGTACGCGGCGAGGTAGTTGTCGGGCGGGAGGGTGACGTGGCAGAGGGAGCCGAGGCGGAGGGAGAAGTCGCCGGTGGTGGTGTTGATTGTGTAGGAGTGGATTGTGGTTGGGAGGAGGCCCGGTGGGAAGTTGAAGGAGATTAGGGCTGTGTGGGCGGCGGCCGAAGGGGCGGTGGTGGTGGAGGAGACGGTGGTGGTGATGGTGGCGATGAGGGCGAGGAGGATGAAGAGAGGAGAAGAAGCCATGGATGGTATGGGTTTGGTTTCGTTTCGGAGACGAAAGAGGGGGGATTGATGAACTGTGGATACGAATATGCTGTGGTCACGGCGCCGTACTGTTGGAATACCGAAGGCTCAACTCATGCAAAACTGTTTGATCGACCATTTATATGTTTATTAAATTAATTAAAATAATAATAATTTTATTTTTAATGAATATATAAAAAAAATAATGAATGAATTGTTATGATATAAAATAAGGATATTTTTATACCGAGAAAGGAACTTTTTTAGAACTTCCGCAAATCATTGGCAGCCAAGTAGCTACCCAAATCCTTTTCCTGTTTCATGCTTAGCACCTAGACAAAGTGGTTCCTTACCTCCTATACCGTATTCGGACTGAAGCAAAGGGATGATTTATCTCGATTCACTCTTTGCCTTGAGGCCACTTCATACTTATGAATTATTTGCTGCAAGGCATTGGCTTTGCTTACTTCTACGTTCATCTTCGATTCATTTTGGCCATGACATTTTGCGCGGAACACTTATTTTGAAATACTACACGCCTTGATACTATGACAGAGTACTAAAGTCTCACAGGTAGTGTGACAACGTATGAGTCTCTCATAGTCTCATATCAAATGTGTAACACGAGTCGAATGCATGACTCAATAACTCCTACCACATTGTCTATTACAATGTCAAGACCTAATTACACAAAAAATGTTAAAGACCATCACAGAAACAATAAATATTCAGATATTATTTGTATCTTAATAGTATAAAATCAAACCTTGGGTTTCAAACAAAGAGTCAAGGTCTGTTTTCCCTCATTAACAACATCCTTCAACCTCAGACCGACAAGGAAAGTATATAGGCATCGGCTCAACTGCGAACCAATTATACCCTCGATCCATGCTCAGCTCTTCATCCAGAAGTCAATCGCAGAGCTCTCGGGGGAATCCTGAAGATTATTATCAACTTAAGGAAGAAATCCTCACCCTCCGACAGAGACAGGTCAGGATGGAGCAGCAAATAGCCTTCCTGTTCATGAAGATGGACGAAGATCCTTCCATATGTCAAAACGAAACTGGTAGAGCTTTTCCTCCTTTTCAACCACCTCCGGATGACGACTCCTGTCCCCCAGAGAAGCGTGATGTTCGACTAGCTGGCCATTGATGGCTATTAGGTTGCTGTAAACTCTTTATATGTGTACAATTTGAAATTTTAGTTCAATTTGATTGATGTTTGTTTATTTCTGAGTTGCTTGATGTTCCAGGTACATGTATTTGCATTGGTACGCATTGAAATTTTAATTTATTTTTTTAAAAATTAAACTCAATTAACGACGTAATCCGTCGCTAAGTTACGAAACTTACGACGGATTTTCCATCGCTAAATTTGCAGCTATGGGCACACAAAAAAATTAGCGACGGAAAAAATCAATCCGTCGCAATATTTTTGTTTTAGCGACGGATCCATCGCTAATTTTTGGTTTAGCGATAACGTTATTAGCGACGAAAATAATCCGTCGTTAATCTATCGCTAAACATATTTAGCGACGGATTTTTTGTTTTTTTCCGTCGCAAAACAATCTTTTTTTTGTAGAGGTTCATCTTCGATTCATTGGCCATGACATTTTGCACGGAACACTTATTTTGAAATACTACACGCCTTGATACTATGACAGAGTACTAAAGTCTCACAGGTAGTGTGACAACGTATGAGTCTCTCATAGTCTCATATCAAATGTGTAACACGAGTCGAATGCATGACTCAATAACTCCTACCACATTGTCTATTACAATGTCAAGACCTAATTTCACAAAAAATGTTAAAGACCATCACAGAAACAATAAATATTCAAATAGTATTTATATCTTAACAGTATAAAATCAAACCTTGGGTTTCAAGCAAAGAGCCAAGGTCTGTTTTCCCTCATTAACAACATCCTTCAACCTCAGGATTTGGCCTCCATTTGCAGCAATCAATGGCTTCTTCTCAAGCTCCTCCTCCTCCTCTTCCTTCAAAGAGTTACACAGAAATATGAGCCTGCAGCAGAGCCAGGAGAAACACAGACACTGAGAGCATCCAACACTTTGCTGCCAAAGCTGATCAGTAATTTCCCCATTTCTCACGCATTGAACAGAGCTAGAAAATGGTGGGGCAAAGAGTTCAAGCTAAGATTATCAGTAAATTGGGAAGTATAATAAAATGTTTTGGTTGAGAGCCCAAGAAGCAACTAGGGGAAGAAAAGGGCATGCATATATGATATGTGACTATAGTCTATGGTTTTATAAGTATAGAATATGTGAAGTGGATATGAGGAAGATTGATTTTGAAATGGATGTGTACGTTTTGGAGTTTCTAGAAGGAGTAGTTGCCCATAAATCATGGAAAGGTCCTGAGCTGAGTAAGAGACTTCATGTGAAAAACTATAGCCTATTTGCGATTGTGGATCTCTCCCATGTGACTTTTTAGTTCAAAAGGTTGAATAACTGTGTCATATAGTTAGCCTACTCTGAAGTTATATACTGTATCACGTTCTCGGAAGATTAATCGGTATACTGTATCACGTTCCATCGTGCTTTGATGTCTTGTTATCTATATCTCAATAGGTATTACTGGAGATCATAAATTGGGGCTATAATACACTTGGACTTGGTAAACGAGCCACGTTACATTCTCCAACTGCATTGTTGATCTCATAAAAAAAATTGATTCGATGATAAACGATTCTCTAACAGTGTAATAATCATCCCGCATTAGTCACTATAAAAAGAGCCTTATTTGAAGCAAGGCGGAGGGATGAGGTGATTAGTGAGTGAGAACTAATCAAAGTAGTGTTAATGATGTGGAGAGACAAAGGAATCTTTCGCTAATCTATGCCTCCCTTTTTTTGGGTCATTTTTGGATGCTTGAAATTGTCTTCTCATGGATCAGTACATACACGTTATCCCCATGTGGAATAGGGTAATCCACACTGCCATTTGAGCTGGGATGGTGTCCAATCACACTATCACTTCGTGTGTTTCATCCCAACATGTTGGTCAATGGTTTTAGTCCTCAATGGATAACTTACGCTAAAATGAAATCAGCTCTCTCTCGCTTTATCTTCTGTATTGAATTTCTCTCTAACGAATGCGAAACAGAAATATTGATGATCATTTTTGTTTTGTGTACAAAATTCGTTATATCGTGATACCCGAATCAATATTATGCTAACCCGTATGTGCAAAAAGGAGTAAGATGTGAAAATAATCATGTCGAGCACGCTCAGGTCACATGAGAGTTGTAAAACAACAACATTAGAGGTGGGGTGGTGAGTGTATACATTAAATATCAACTGTTCATTTGCTTGGGCAACTCTGCCTGTGACATGACCAACTTCTTTTGAGCCTGGTTTGCGTGTGCACGTTTGGGTCACATTAGATACTGAGCTGACTTGCTCTGGTTCATTTGAAATTTGAGCATTGATTCACCCTTCAAATCAAGCTGAGCCGGTCGCCCGTGCTCTGAAGTGCCCCTTGAATTCAGCTGGTGAAATTGGAAGGAAACATGTATTCAGAAGATTTCCGTTAGCACAATAATACAAGGGATTTTGAGACTGATTTAAAATTAATTATATCGATTGGTTTTATATCATAAAAAAATCAATGAAAATATTTTATAATAGTGTTTTTATGAAATAGAATCTTTCTAAAAATCTTTTATGATATAAAATTAATCATATAAAATTAAATCAATCACATATTTTTCGTAATACAAATTCTAATATGAAGCATGATTGCGATACAAGAGACAGCTAACTAGCTGCTGCAACCCAACTGAGATTAAAGAAAATCAAGGTTTGTTTTGGGGTGAAACGGGATTGCCATGATTCTTCTTCTTTCATCCAAGTATGTTTCTTCTTTCATGTGAAGTCCCAATGGAACTTTATGGTACAACAACGAGCCTTCATCTTGAACCCACCTCATGAACTTAGGACAAGTTTAGCTTTGACTAAGCCTTTCTTTAAATGATTATCCCAATAGAATCATCCTTTCTTTCTTTGAATAAGCATTTCATCACAAGAAGAAATGTGGTTATTTGGTATGTGGATGAGACACACCGACGATGATCGGCCTAGTCCACTATACCACGTCTACACTTCTGAGTTCGCTCTTCTTGTCGGATCCACTTAGTCTGAATTTACACGCTTGTATAGCGTCTGGAATCGTTAAAAACACCGACTCCTCGCCCAATGTGTCGATAAAGTTTGAAGCCATCATCTTCTCGGCCACTTGTATTCTTGGATTCACAAGCAATATCTTGATCCCTTTTGGATCCAAGATTCTCTTGAGTTCGAAAAACATCTCAATGCCCGTCATATCGATTCCCATGACTCCTACAAGGACGAATCAAAATCTCTCAGAAAGCTATATCAGACTTGCATGATCTTCGTATTTGAGCTCGCATATAGCTTTTTTATACACATTTGTTTCAACAAGGATTTTTTTTTAGAACTAATTACTCTGTATGAATCTGAAGGATAAGAAGAACCTGTATTTCGCTCAACTAAAAGCAGATTCTGTTTCATTGGCTTACCTCCCAAATCAAGCACAAGGTGTTCCACTGGAGAATCTTTGATCGACTCTTCATCTCTAATCCACCTCATTATCCTGCTCGAAATCAAAAGTGCTTAGTCAAAGAAAGTCGCACATAAACTTGATATCTTGTAGCCATAGAAATATTGACCAATCCAAGGTGACATGAAGCTGTTGTAGAAAACGGACCTTTCCCTGACATAAGCACTGCCGGAGAAGCAAATTGGTGAACCGAGTTCAAGAATCAGGATTCCAGCAGTCGCATCTGGCGTAGGATATTGCTTTATATCACGGTATGGTTCTGTCCCCGGAAGTTTGCCTAGCTTGCTGGTTTCTGGCCTTGCTGCATATAACATTGACCTTACAATAGCTAGTCCCACCTAAACAAATGCACAAAGCGCAACATATACAATGAGAATCAGAATATTGTGTTTCACTTCAGTATTTATGGGATATAAAATCTGACAAATCGGATTGCATTTGGTGACAGATACATACCGATAATCCAAGGCCGACGTCCATGCTAATGAAGGCAACGCCAAAGAAGGCAACCATACAAATGATAAAATCATACTTGTCAACCTTGAACATGTGATACATCTTCTCGTAATCAATGAGGCCAAACATAGCTGACATGATAATCGCAGAAAGAGCAACCAGAGGAGTGTAGCTAAACAATGGTGCTAAGAACAACAATGTCAGCATCATGCAAAGAGCCATGACTAGGTTTGACATCTGAGTCTTGCATCCGGCATTCACATTCACAGCGGTCTTTGAAAACGGCCCTGCTCAATGACATAACAGTTTTCTGATTAAATTTTATTAATCAAGATCAAGATCAAGATCAAGATCCTATGTACACGATGATGAATGAATGAAATGAGCATATTATTAAGACGAGAAGTTACCTGTGGTTAGGTAACAAGAAGTAAGGGAGCCGACAATGTTCATTAGGCCAAAGGCGATCATCTCCTTGTTTCCATCAACTTTCTGGTTTTTCAGTATGGCAAAACTCCTTCCAATGGCTATTCCTTCCTGCAGCAACATTGTCCATTTCATCATAAGGTTGAAATTTGTACAACAATTGAACATTCTAAGAGTAACAATATGATCCATTCAACAGATTCGTGTTCTTATTTGGATCGAGGACTAATCTATTTACGTAAGATATGCATGGCTAGCGCCCCTTAATAGTCGTGACTGAGAGTTCTCACGCTGTAAGAAATAAGAAGTGTGGCTGGATGACTTACAGCGAGGGCCAAGATGCCTGTAATGATTCCAGCTTTCAACGGTGCAGCTATATATTTCGGATCAAAGTTCAGATCCTTAATGGAAGGCGGATTGATTCCTTTCTTCAAGTGACCCACCTAGCATAACATCACACAAAGTAGTATCAGTATAATTCAGAAAAACCAACAATGCTCATAAACATAGTGACACACAAGCTATGTGGTTCAAACTGAGGAAGGATTTGGATCACGTACGATTTGAATCCCATGTTTTTCTCCATGAGCAACGTATGCAAAGAGACATCCGATAAGAACTGTCACCAAGGGCGCCACGGCCGACACCCAAAATAGCTTCGGATTCTTGTTTTTCTGCGATGAAAAGTAGAATAGTTTAAATTTTTATTTCATGAAGCAATGTTGATATGGCTTATCATAATCTTATAGAAGATGATGTACATGACAAATTAGAATGACGTCGTCGTATTCATGTAGCCGACCCCACTTGATGGGATAAAGGCTTGATTTGTTGTTGTTGTTGAAGCAATGTTGGTGAGAAGGGTGATCATGTATGAGTGAAGAATGTAGTACTTACAAGATACCTAGTGAAGAGAAGAAAGGAGAGGAAGATGATTCCTACAATTGCACTTTGCCAATGCCACTGCCACCCAAAAAGAATGTTAGTAGCTACTCATAGTCACAGGTGAATAAATCTAGTCTTCTATGGTTCAACCAGGGCTCGTATGTTTGAAGGATTCGATCAATAGGATAATTAATCACCGATGATTCAATCGCTTGACCTAAGGAGGTGTCCAAGCCCTCGGCACGTGGTTAAAAGCTAGTATTGCTTAACACTGAGTCAATCTTATTTGATACCAGTCCAACAAAGGAACCCTAAAAAGGTTCTGTATTACTTTAAGTGTTCCCTGGAGCAAGGAATTCAAACGAACCCTTCTTGATATTCAGGGCTTGATTGAGATTCAATGGTTCTGTTTTGCTGGTCTAGAGAAGATTGGGCACAAGAAGTGTCGTGTGCGTCTAACATACTCCTATTTCTTTCACGAGAATGGTAACTAGAAAACTATTTCAAAGTAACCAAACTCACGTTCACTTGAAATGTTATTATCGATATATATATATATATATTTTTTCCATAATCACTGAATCTTCATTTCCTCCACAGTGAACTCCCACCATATCAAAAAGTTCCATAATAGACAAAAAATTCAACATCCATGATCCACCTGATTTCCATCTGTTTAACCACCAAAAGTGGCAAGGTAAAGAAAGAATATCCCACAGATAAAACATTCCTTCTTTTCAACCAAATCTTGACCAATGCGAACACGAAAATACCCATTCAGGATATGGGCCCATAGAGTGGTAGGTTTGGGGCCCATCCTTGGACTTGGGCCTTCCCCAAGTAGAACTATACCTCAAAAGAAACCAAACAAAAATACGAACCGTGCCGCCCCATATTTTTAATTATGCATAAGTTCTACCCCAAATATTGCCTTGTATGCTCAAAATTTCTGCGCATCAATGCAAGCAGAGCGGTGGCATAAATGGTAGAGGGCAACACATACAATTCATCGTCACATATATATCTCTACCCTTTCTTGAAGAATCAAAATGACAAATGAGCATTCCAATGATGATAGGAAGATATGGTAGAAATTATATCTGGATATACCTCGTCTCTGTTGGCGAAAATGGCGTGCAAAACCGAGATGACGTCGGTTTTCTGCGTGAAATGTTTCAGTCCGAAGAAACCCTTCAATTGTTGGAAGATTATGAGTATCGCCGTCCCTCCCATGAACCCTGTGATCGTCGAGTGCGACAGGAAATCCACCAGGATTCCTAACCTATAACGGAATCAGATTACATTTGAGACTCAGGATTCCTAACCTATAACGGAATCAGATTACATTTGAGACTAATTGTATCATTCTATATGCACAAATACAAAATATGTGACACATAAGATACAGACATTAACTTGCAGCACTCGACTTGCTAGTTGCTGCAATGCAGTAGCCTCGACGCACTGTATTATAATACTGTCAACTAATGACAAGTGCATTGTCTGCGCATGATCACACACAAAGTATGCATGACATTCCTTTTGCACGCATAGAAAATACTACTGACACTAATTTTCAACATTTGGTTACTAAAGTTGCTGACTAATTGGACTGTATTAGTATTAACAATACTTCACCAACTAAAGATTGTGCCCCTTTCTGACCAAGTTGTGAATTGTGGTGAAAAATAACTTTTCTATAATGGTTTAGATATTTTACCTTAGTAGTCCCAAAACGGTCTGGAAAATGCCGGTGAATAATGTGGCCGTGAAGACGAGGTGAAGATACAATGTCGGGTTTTCCGACCAACTGACCTTCTCCCCTATCGTCTCCGACAAGAGCAACGAGCAAGCCGCCACGGTTCCCACCGCCAAGTTCTGTGAACTCCCGAATATGGTGTACACAATCGCGGGGACGAAGCTAGAGTCTACAAAATCATAAGGATAAATCATTTACTTAATATCGAGAAATCAATTTTTTATCAAAAGTTCGAATTGTGGATAATTCTTGATGTATATCTAATACTCCCCATAGTCGATAAACCAGTTTTAGTAAAAATTCTAATTAATAATAAAAGATCCATCAATATATATTTAACATTTAGCAATGAACTTGTAAACTGTGATCGCAATATCTACCGAGTTTCTTATCACAATCCTTTGTCGTAGCAGAAGTTTTTACTGGTTCCATAGGAAAATCTCAGGATAATTAACACATTAAAACTCATTAGCAATAACTACCCCGAAGAGGAAAGTTATATTCTTATTAAATGGGACATCGAGTGGTGAACTAGAATCAAGCTTCCAGGACCCAATTATCCGACATTTTCCAAGTATTCGAACCCATGTAATTTTGCAATGCACCAAACATAGTAGCGATTTCCGATTGATCAACCACGAATCGACTGAACAAATCCGAGTAGATTCGTCGAAATTCCCCTATTCAAAATCTCTACACTATACGAATCCCAATAGTATCAGGAATCATAACAACCAGATGCTAATTAACTTACAAAGGCCAATTATGGGAGGGACCTTGGCAAGATTGGCGTAACTGATGCCCTGAGGGATCGCGAGGCTAGCGATCGTGACACCGGCGAGAAAATCATATCTAAACAACTTCAGATCATATCTCGGAGCCCACTCGAACACGGGCACAAAGTACTCCAGCGCCCCCCAGGCCCGTCCTAGGGGCGGCTGGTTCCCTAAGCCCTTAAACGGATCGTCGGGGAAGAACGTCTCCTTGAGATCCGATCTCAACGTCGCCCCGAACCCCCTCGGGTTCGAGAAGATCACCTTGGTGGTGCTTGTAGTTGCTTGCGATTGAGTTTGATCATGTTGTTCCATTGTGTTCAAAGAAATGGTATGTTTGTGATGTGAGAAATTGAAGGGGCAAAAGAGGTGGTATAAATAGGAAGAGGTGTGAGGGTAGAATTGGAATTGTGAAATGTTTGGATAAGCGAGAAGAAAGAAGAGAGTGGACTGTTTTGAGTTGTCTTGGTATGTTTTTGGTTTTTATGGGTCAGATCCGATGATGTTTCCATATTTTTCTCAGGGTAGTTTTTGGTAGTTTCTATCACAAAACAACTGTTCTTGGAAGATGCACAGTAAATGGGTCATTCATTTCTCAGGTAGATTCTCTATTGAGTTCGAAGGTTTGACAGATAAGTCTTCGAAACATTATGATGATTAGAATCCAAATCAATGCACAATAATAATTTTTGTGATATTCTATCGTCAGAAATGGTAAGAAATCACATGTTATATTGTACATATATCTCGCTTTCCAATTTCAGGAGAAATTCCTATGGCAAAAAGGAAAAGGTAATTAACCTTTGCAAAAATGAAAGCACCCTTGACACTTAAGTTCGGCTTTAATCCATGTTGTCTTAATTCAAACCACAAATAACCCTTCGAGAATATCGTGATTTTGAAATCTCGTCGACATATGGAAGAGAAACTTTGAATCTTTGATGAACTAAATCCATCTTTTTTCATGTGTGTAATGTTGCACTTTATTTGATGCAATTATTTTTTTGCGTTTCGAAGCATGGCCCGATTGAGAAAACCAACACATTCCCCCCACCTTTCGATCAATGTGATGGGTTTGGGCATAAATGGAATGATCAACACTTGGCTTGCAAAAACACCATGAAATATGAATCAATTGACCCAACATTGATTAATTAGGAATATCGGATCAATAGTTCTATTGATGAGATAAAGTACCTGCATTCGATCGATCCTCAATCATACACTTTTTCACTTTTTTTTTTTTTTTTTTATAGAAATCCTTCCTCCGTTTCATTAAAATTACAACAAAAAAAATTACTCATATCGCCTAAAAAAAACCTCCTAATAAATATATCACTCATTTTTATTTTCAGCGGAAGTACCATCAAATAAACAAATTTCCATTAAAAATCAAATCTTCATCAAATTTTTGTTTTTGCATATTTTAAAGATTACATTATTACTTAGTTACTCTTTTTAATATATTAATTTGATATTTTCTTCAAATCCCACTCTTCCCCACCTGAATCTCATCTCCCACACATGACGTCACCACAATCACCCACAATTTCTCTTCCCTCAATCATCGTCATCGTCGTCAGTTCGTCGTCATCGTTTTATCATCATCATTAGTTTATCGTCATTGTCGTCAATTCATCGACGTTGTTTTGAGTTCGTCGTTGTTGTCATTTTGTTCTTAGATTTAAAAATAATGATTTTTTAGGATATTGAATTTCGAATGCAATAATTGTGTTTGGAAAGAGTGATCAGAAAAGAAATTAGAGTGGGATATTTTTGTATAATTAAAACTTCATAAAGATATCTATGAAGAATTTTCTCAATTGCTCAACTTGATACATTAATTTAAATGTCTGTTGATTTTATGAGTAACTAGAATCAACCCTTTGTATGCATGATGTTGAATGAAAACCTTTTGAAGCAATGTTGTTTTATTATCAAATAATCAAATAAGACGTTGATATGTGAAACGAATCCAATTAACAAAAAATAAATAAAATCTCTACTTTGACATTATATGTTTATGAGAAAATCACATTTAATCCCCCTTAACTATCATCTTGTTGTACTTTATCTTTCTGAATTATGAAAATAGCAATTTAACCCTTTAAACTTTGAAAAAACCTTGATTTTTGATATATGATCCCTCCTAAAAGTATAGATTTTTTTTTTTTTATAGATAATCCCTCTTTCGAGGGGCATATGCCTATTTCCAAAATTAAGGAGGGTTATATACAAAAGGTTAAAAGTTCAAAGGGATTATATGCTATGGAACAAATCCAATTACCAACAAAGAAAAAAAAATTCTACATTAACAATTTTGCATTATATGGGAGTAGTTCATTTTAATGATTAACTCAATATAATTGTTTTCATGACTTTGATAATGTTTGGTAGTAAAAATTAATTCGACTCATTTTGATTTGGTTAACTCTTCATATGCTCACTAATGATGAAATTTTTTAATGATCAATACTAATTCATCATGAAATGAACAAGAATATGTATAAATCAATAAAAAGTTGACACATATAAGCTAATAGGAAATGAACACATATAATGATGAGTTGACACGTTAAGGTTATGATTTTTCAGTGTAGAATGTTTCAAACCTTTTTTAAGGACTTAGGGAATATATTGTGATATATATGTGTCTAATAACAAATGAGCAGTTGAGCTTATGGCTTGCCATTCATGATCATCTAAGAACGCACTCTTATTCTTCTTGGTCATCAATCTCCTTGGTCATTAATCTCTGGAATGCACTCTTATTCTTCTTCGATGATGTATCATTTTCCCATACCTGCTGCTTGTTTAATTTCATGGCTAAAGCTTGTGTGGAGTTCTTCCATCATCTATGATCTTATGGCTTGTCATTCATGATCCTCTACGAACGCGGGATAAACTCTGTCGTTGGGGAGTTATTAATATGGATCTTTGTCCCTTTTATACTGCTGGCATCGAGACTCGCAATCATCTATTCTTTTTCTGCCTTTTCTCTACACAGGTGGTCTTCTTAGTCTTGCAAAAATTAAACCTTTCTAAGACAGATATGTCGTGGGATGTTATGTTATCCTGGTGTATTAAATTGGCTAAAGGAAAGTCCCTTTTAGCTAAATGCAGGAGCTATATACTATCGTCTCTAGTGTATTATCTTTGAAAGGCAAGGAACAATCTGGTTTTTGCCCAAGGTCGTATTACTCCTGAAGCTCTTTCCCTCCAGATCCTAGGTTTCTTAGATGAACATAGAAAAGCTTTGATGTACTTTTGACTGTCTTGGGAAGATATTATCTGGTCTAGAGCCATGATATGTATGAGACTGCTCTCTCTTTGCAGGTCTCCTTTTTGTTGTTGTTGGGGTTATGCTCTTGTTTCTTACACTTGGGTATATCCCTACGTGAGGTTAGGGCCTCTTGCTTGATGAAGATAAGTTGTGTGTTCCTATAACGATCTGGGATGCTTTCTTAAAATCAGTGTAATTCGGAGTTTTTTTTGTATTTTTTCTCCGATTGATTAATAAAATCATTACCTTTTCTCAAAAAAAAAAAAGAAAAAAAAAAGATTAAAATAACACAAAATTTTCAATTTCCTAGATATTCTTCTTTTTTTGATTGGATGTGATGTGAAAGACATCTTCTAATAGCAAATTGGTTTGTGATGGCATGCTGGACTCCTCTGAAAAACGTTGGCGCGTATAAAGTTAGAATGTTATCTTTTCATTTTAATCATTCATTTTTAATCGTTTAATCTGAACCATTCATTTTTTTTGTTAAATATACCCATGTCATGACATATATTTTTTTTAATAAATATTATTTGACTTGATGAATTTGATTTTAGATTATGCTTTTATGATTTTGAATTCTATTATTTTTAACCTGTGTATCTAACAAAACCCAAAATTGCAAGGGGTTGTACTTTGGGTATTTTCTCTTTGAGTCTGTTCAAGGATAATTGTCGGAGGGGGAAAAAAAACGTTATTTGAGGAACTGAATTGGGATTTGGGAGACGCAACTTTCGTCGGCGAGAATTTGCACATATCGACATCTGCTGGTCCAAGTGTCCAACTAGGCGAGCTGAATTGGAAGACGCATTTTTGGCATACCGATTTGGGCCGGACTGATTAGGCCTTTTTAGGATAAAGTGGCCAAATCAGTGTATTTAGCATCTCAGAAATTAAATAATCAATTAAAAATAAATAAAATCAATATAAAACGAAGTATACATAGAGTTATCTCAAATGTTATTGAAAATTGATAAATTCAAGATATAATTTTATATAATCAAGAGTGATCATAAGAATATGATATCTTGGTCTACAAAATATTTTCTCTATCCCGATCAAATCGTAATATTTTTTCTTTTAAAATATTTTATAAAAATTATAACATCATCTTATTTGAAAAATTTTTATCTATGAAAATATCAAAACACTCTTATATTTTAAGTATTTTATATCATATTAATTCATTCATTTATCCCCTTTATTTTTTTTTTCTCTTTTCTTACTCATAAAATTCAAATGGATAATTTGGTCAATCCTTTTGAATTCAATAACTACATAAATTATCGTGTAAAATCAATCCATCCTAATTTTTTTAGGATGAAAGGACTAATGTGTGAAAAGTGACTTGAAAATACCAAAATATGTCTCCAAGATAACAATATCCAATGTCCATGCACATAAAGAAAAAAAAGAACATATAAACAAGAAAAGAACATTTTGCTTGGATTGACCGATCACAAATTACATCAGATGATCAGAATCAAACTTAAACAGAAAAAATAACACGAACTCGAATGATAGTACAGTAACAATCAACTGATTAGTCAGTTAATTAAACCGCAAACACGACTGTTGAGATAGACCAGTGTTGTTGAATTTCTCCGACGAATCAAGAAGA